>LKTO01000032.1:0-200684 GCA_001399465.1 Hymenoscyphus scutula | reverse complement strand
TCTCTCTTAGAAGAGCGTTCTCTTTAGTATAATAGTATTCTCCTTATAGGTAAGCGGCTATATTCTTATATAGTAGCTCTAGGCTAAGTATATTCTCTTTAGATAGAATATTAGTAGATAATATTCTTCTTATAGATTACTAGTATAATAAGGTTCTCTTATTTTTATAGAATATATAGTTTATTATTAATTTTTATCTAAATATTCTTATATAGTTTTACTAAAAGATTATTCCTCTTCTAGAAGTTATTATATATTCTAAGTTTATTCTCTTACTTATCTAGATAGACTATAAAGAACTATACTAACTAGCTACTTTAATACTCTACTCTTTTCTACTTTATAAGAGCGTCTATATTTTAGTTCTCTAGATTAGAGATAGTATTCTTTATAAATTCCTTAAATTCTTTCTATATTATTATATTAATCTCTTCTATAGTCTCTCTACACCTCTATATTATTTTTAGAATTCTCTTAAAAGTAGATATATAGTATATAATCTTCGCTATATCTATTCTCTAGGTTATATTCTTATTCTCTCTCTATTTTAGCTCTATATTATAAAAGAACTTCTTTAGCTCTTTAATTAATCTTTCTTAGTAGAGTTTTAGATTCTATATCTTCGAGATTCTAGCGTTCTACCTACGCTCTAATAGTAGTTCTCTAATACTAGATACTAAACTTAGTATAATATATCTATCTTCTCTTTATTAGATCCGAGTATCTCTGTTTTAAAGAAGTGTCTTAAGTCTCTCTTCTCTTAATCTTAATTTCGTAAATAAGTGTTCCTCTACTTCTAACTTACTAATCCTACTCTAGATTACTTTAAGTTTTCTTCTAATACTATACTCTTCTAATACTACTTATAGCTCGCTATTATTCTATAGTAGTTCTATATTTCTTTACGAATCGAGAGTCGGTTCTCTTTATTCTTTCTATAGCGATTATTCTTCGCGTAGTTACTATAAGTCTTCCTCTCTATCTATATATATACTACTAGTTATACTCTAAGTTCTAGATAGCTACTTATCTATTAGAAATCGGCTTTATAATCTTATTATTAGTCTTATCGCTATTTTTACGTCTTATTATCTTATACTAGACTACTTCTCTAAGAGTTCGATCGATTATAATATAAGGAACTAAATAAGTAGTAGAATATATAGAGTAATAGAACTACTAGTATTCTATTATAATATAGAATAATCGATACCTCTCTTATATCTCTATCTAACCTTCTAGTTATATATATCTAGACCTCTTAAATATCTCTTTCTATCTCTATATTTCTAAAAACATTTCTAAAAACATCTCTAGTATCTCTAGCTTCGACCTAGTTATAGGCTACTGTTAGGCTACTATTATATACTCTATACCCGCGAATACCTCTCGCTTACTAAGTCTCTAGTTTACTCGACCCTCTTAATCTAAGCCTCTTATACGATTCTACTTTTTTCGAGACTTATTCTACTAACTAGATACTATAGACCGACTTAGGTTTTAAGAATAGAACTTCTTAAGTTCTACTAAGTACTAGCTAATATTCTCTTTTAGTTTCTAAGTATTCTCTAAATATAGATAATCTAACTATTTAATTAAATACTTAATCTTATCTCTAATAAGTCTATAGTTAAGAATCTTCTTAACCTTATACTTAGTATTTAGGTTAACTAGTTAGATCTCTATAAGTAGAGCTAGTAGTACTCTCGATAGTACTAGTTTAAGTAGAGAGATATAGAATACTAGAAAGATATTTATTATTTTTAGTAGAGCTAGTTTATAATTTAAAGGTTCTTTTATTCGTTTAATTTTAAACGGTTCGATATATATATAGTCTAGTTTTCTACTTAGTCTCTTTATATCGATATTTTTTCGCTATAAGTAGACTTTATCTCTCTCTTTTAGCGTTAGCTTCTAACTATATCGTTTATTATAGTAGTATATATTATTATAGACCTAGTTACTACCGAGTATATAACTCGCTTATAGCTGCTCGCTAGCGTCTATAAAGTCTACTATTTCTAGTCTAGTCTAGAACTATTTCTATAATAGATCGACATTTCTATACTTATTAATTTCTTAGCTATCTCTATATTATAGAACCTCTAGAAGCCTTCTCTTTTCTTCTCTTCTCTTCTATAGCTTTAGATCTTTAATAGAACTATCTCTTACTTCTCTAATTATCTACTATATCTATATCTACTATAGATAAGAATAACTACTAGAGAGCTAGTAGATTAGGTTTATTATATTATCTAAAGCTCTCTTCTTTCTCTCTATTTACTACTACTATAACGATATATATATAAGGTCTATAGTATAGGTTATAGAATCGTAGAAACTATTAAATATAAGGATTCTAAGCTAAGGAGAAAAGAGAAGAAGGAATAAAAGTCTAGGAGCTAGAGGCTCTTAAATATATAAGGTAGCTAGAGCGTATACTAAAGTAAGAACATCTACTAAAGTAAGAGATCTTACTAAAGTAAGAGATCTACCTAAGCAAGGCACCTCTAATTAGCCGAGTTCCTTCTAAGGTCTTGTCTTAGTAGAGTAGCGGTTAGAACTGTTATATTACCCTTCTCTTTAAAAAGAAGCTTACTCTTAAGCTTATAGAAGCCTCTATACTATCCTCTAAGTCTTTATACAAATCCTCTCTATCCTTATAAGCTCTAATCTATTTATCTAAGCGATATAGAGGACCTAGTTATATAGAGTATACTATATAGAAGTTCCTTAGCTTATATAGCGAATATTTAAAGTTATAAGTAGAATACTATTCTAGGTCCTTGTTATAGTCTATCTACTTTACTCTATAGTATAGTCTACTTCTTACTTTCTTTACTATAATTACTTCCTCTACTTTCTACTTCTTATTATCTATAACCTATATTAGTAGAGGTAGTTCGTTTATTTATTCTAGTAGAGAGTTATCTAAGGCTTTTTATAGGTAGTCTAGAGAGAATATAGAGTATATTTTTATAGACGCTAGTAACTTAACTTCGTAGAAGTATCTAACCTTTTAAATCACTTTATATAAGCCTACTATTTAATAGTCTAATTTATAGCTAGAGCGCTCTATCTTCTAATTCTTTATAGATATCTAGACCTTATCTTCTACTTTAAAGTCTACTTCGCGTTAGTAGAGGTTAATATCTCTTTACTTCTTATTCTATACTTTCTTTATAATTATATAAGCTATCTCTTACGCTTCTTAGAGCTTTTTAACTACCTGTTATATCTCTTCTTAGTTTAGCTTTTCTTTTAGCGTAGTAGAGTTTAGCGTATTCTAGTTAAAAGAGATATAAGGAGAGTAGGCGTTTAGAAGCTTAAAAGGCGATATTCTAATACTCTTATAAGATAGCGTTAGCTAGGCGTAGTCTATAATAGGTAGTAGTTTAGACTAGTTATTCTAGTAGTAATTAATAAAGAGACGTAGAGGCTAGTCTAAATACTAGTTTATAATTTCTGTTTATCTATCTATTTATAGATAGAAAGTAGTAGAAAGCTTAATCTAGATATCTAGTATTCGATAGAACTCTATCTAGAAGTTAGAGATAAATTAAGGTCCTCTATCTAATATAATTATCTATAGCGCTCTATAGTATTAGTAAACGTACGAT
Source organism: Hymenoscyphus scutula (assembly GCA_001399465.1). Classification (NCBI taxonomy): domain Eukaryota; kingdom Fungi; phylum Ascomycota; class Leotiomycetes; order Helotiales; family Helotiaceae; genus Hymenoscyphus; species Hymenoscyphus scutula. The sequence goes on along the minus strand of LKTO01000032.1, from coordinate 197,064 downwards.
ATATAAAGCTAGGCTATATCCTTAGCTATTATTATCTTATAGTAAGAAATAGAGATACTTTACTTACTTAAATAGTTAATTACTATATATACTATATTATAACTAAACTTGTCTTTTAGAAAGAACTTAAAGTCTATCGTAATATATTACTAAGAGCGGTCTAGAACTAGTAGTAAGTGTAGAAATCTAGAGGTATAGTCTCTTAGTATATATACTCTCTTATAAGCGTAGTAGTTATAGGTATACTAGACTATATCCTAAGAAAGTTCTTTCTAATAGTACTTCTAGCTAAGGATTCTTATTATCTTTACTTTACTAGAATATATAGAGGAGATCTAATTATAAGCTTCTTAAATTAGATTAGCTACTAGAGTTTCTTATATAGAAACTACTAATCGTTCTTAGTAGAGAAGTAGTCTATTATCTAACTAGAAGTCTTCTAGCTACTTCTTTACTTACTTTCGAAGAGCGGCTAGAGAGTCTACTATATAATTAGCTATTAAAATATACTCTATTAATTAGCTTAGCTTATATATTATCTTATCTAGAGAGGCGAGGTCTAGACTATTATTTTCTAGAATTACTAGGTTTAATTATTCTAGCTAAAGTAGTATCTTTATTTAAATAAATACCTTAAGCTTATCTTATAGACTAACGTCTTATTCTCTTTATATAAGAGTATTAGATTATATATTATTCTTATCTATCTAGTATATAATTATAAAGAAGTATTAAGAGAGTAATTTAGCCTAACGAGCCTAGCGGCTAGTAAGCTATTTAGTTATTATAAAATACTTAAGTACTTTATAATTAGTATATACTTTAAACTAAGAGAGCGCGCTTTAGAGTTTAGAGCGCTAGTAGCTAAAAGAGCGTATAATAGCTAGTATCTCTTTATTATAGATCTCGTAGTTATATTCTATAGAGGCTATAGTCTTTAAAAAGTAACTAATAGAGTACTATTCGCTATTAGAGTATAATTAAGAGAGTATACTAGTAATAACTCTATCTAAAGCATCTATTTCTAGCTTGTATTCTAAGGCGAAATCGTAATATTAGAGAAGCGAAAAGAAGATAAGGCGCTACTTTAGTTCCTTAAAAGCTTACTAGTAAGGCTTGTTAAAAATAAAGAGAGTTAAAGCTTTTATCAATCGTATAAGTAGCTTAGTAATAATCTCGTAGTTACGAATAAAGCGCTAGTAGAAGTTATAGAAACTAAGAAAAGACTAGACTTCTTTAACTATACTAGGCTTCTTCTACTCGTATATTATAGAGACTTTATCTAGGTCTACTTTAATACTATTAGTACTAACTATAAAGCTAAGGTACTTAGTTCAAGTAATACTAAATTCGTACTTCTTAATATCTACCTATAGACTAGTATCGCGAAGCCGCTAGAGAACCTTATATATATACTCGTTATATTCTAAGAGATTGTCTAAGTAGATAAGAATATTATCTAGATAGGCTATATAAAAGTCGTCTAGATAGTTAAAAAGTATATCGTTTATATAGCGTTAGTATATTACTAGGCTATTTATAAGTCTAAAAGAGAGTACTTTATACTTATATAATCTATATCTTATATAAAAGGTAGTTAGTTCTTCTATATCTAGATATACTCGAATTTAATAGAAAGTCTAGCGAATATTAAGCTTTATAAACATCTTTACTCTAGCTAGATAAGCGAGAGTTTCGTTAATCAAGAGTAAAGAGTACTAGTCCTTATAAGTAAGAGCGTTAAGCTTATAGAAGTCGATATAGAAGTGTAGACTACTATTTAGTTTATATATAAAGAGAGTAGATAAGGTAAAGAGTACTTAGCTTAACTTAATAAAGCTCTTATTAAGGTTTTTAATTAGATACTACTTAATTACTTTAAGCTTATCTATTAACTAGTTATATAGTAAGCTATACTCTAGAGTATTTAGAGCTTTAAGCTTAATTCGATAATTATAGAAATAGTAGAGTAGAGGCTTATCTAATATAGCCTTTAAGAATACGTCTTTATATAAGTAGTATTATAGAGAAAGCTTATTCTTAATATTCTAGAGAGTTACTTTATTATTATCCTTTAGAGTCTCTTTCTTCTAGATTACTTAGTCTAATTTATATAGACTTATTATAAAGAACTTATTCTTCTTTCGTTATAAGTAAAAGTAGAATCCGTTTATACTAATATAAGTAATATTTACTAAAGGTAAGTCTTATAGTATAGAAACTAACTTCTTTATAATAGGCTATAAGAGTATAGTTTCCTATAGGCTAAGTTCTTACTTTATTCGACGTATCTTATCTTATATATTCTATTTATACTTGTTATATCTAATAGTCTTAATTTTAGCTGTTTTCTAGCTCTTATAATCTAAATCTTCTTCTAATAGCGTTCTAGGCGAGAGTAGGCAAGTAGAGCGAGAGAGGATTACACGAGGTAGTAAGGCTTACTAGCTATCTTAACGTTATATATCCTCTTACTTTATTATATATTCTCTAGCTAGTATTATTAAGAGTATATATAGCTTCTAGGTATATAGATTTCCTTCTAAAAAGTTAGTAGTTTATCGTCGTCTAGCTATATTAGTATTCCTTATTCTAGATTAAGCTAAAGGTTAAAGTATACTATCTATTTAAGTCTATAGATAATATTATAGTTTCTAAGGTTAAGAATATAGAAGAGAATGTCTATTTATTAGTATCTATCTATAGAGAGTTAAAGAGTAAGGAAGTAGATAATAGATTTACTTAATTTACTATTAAACCCTTTAGTAGTAATAGTTTATATAAGCTTTTAAGAGGTAAAGTTAAAAAATTTTACTATCTTAGTAGTAAATATAGTGTTAATAAAAGTAAAGCTATTTACTCTAGTATTAATAAGAGCGTAGGTTATAAGAGTATATAGAACTATAAAGTACTTTCTATCTATTAATTAACTTAGGTTAATCTTTTCTAGACTAAGAGTATACTCTAGGCAGGAGTCTTAGCCTAGAGTTCCTCTTTTCCTAATTCGTCTAAAGCGTCTTTATCTTCTTCTTCTTCTTCTACTTCTTTAAGGTCTATACGCTTTAGCTTAGAATAGGTAGTAGTATAGTATTCTTTTCTATAGTAGTTGTAATAGTTAGTATTCGCATCCGTAGGCGCTAGTCTTCTTACTTTACTAGTATAAGGGAGCTTACTAGTATTACGAAGAGAAGCGATAGGTGTTATATAAGAAGCTAGGCCTGGTCTATATAGAGCAAGCGGCGTAGAGGCTGTTATATAGCTCTAGGCAGGAGTAGAAGAGTAAGTAGGTCGTATAGATTTCTCTTAGAATGTCTTTTAGCGCTTCTCTCTTATATTAATTCGTCTAAGCTCTTTATCTAACGATAAATAATTAACTACTAGTTTCTAGTAGATATCTAGTATATATAGTATTAGATCTATTTCTCTTTAGAGTAGAGTTATAAGTTAATTATATAGGTCTAGGTAGAGATATTTCTAGAGAATCTATACTTCTCTAGCTAGATATAGAAACTAGGTTTAGAATTCTTAGAAGGTTTATATAATCTTTATTATTAGATAATTATACTTATATCTTATATCTCTTACTTAGTTTAGATTAACGAAAATAGAAGCGAGGTAGTTAATTATTTCTTCTACTAAGATAAAGTAGATCTAGGAGTCCTTATCTATTTATAGCTAAAGATGTTTCTAGACATCGCCTATTATATAATTAAAGATATAAAACATCCTTTCTACCTTGTTCTAGAACTAGTCTCTATTACTTCTAAATTTCTCTTATATCTAGATCTTCTAACCTAAGAATATAGAATCTATTCTATTAGATAGAGGCTATAGGTCTAGTAACTTCGCTAAGTACTTATAGCTGTTTAGAGATTAATATTAGAGTTACTTAAAGGCGAAAGTTAGCTAAGAAGCTGTTCTAGTAATTACTAGGTTTATAACTAGTTCTAAGTAAGTATTTAAACCTACTCTTATAAGATATTTAAGCTTTTAGAGCTATCGTTATAGTTAGATTCTAGCTAGTACTTAGGCTAAGCTACTAGAGAATTATTATTATCTTATTATAGATTTAAGTATCTCTATTCGTAGAATATATATCAAGTAGTAACCTCTAAAGGTACTTCCTATTATAATAATACTATAGTAGTAGTAGTAGTTAGTTTATAGATGTGTTTACTTTAAGGAATACTTATCTTATTATATAGTAGATATCTAGAACTCTCTAGTTACTAGATCTTCTTAACTTCTTTTTAAAAAGTACTATAGCTAGATAGTTAAGGATTATAGAGTCCTTCTATTATACTAGATAGACAGGTAGAGAGATTATCTATAGCCTTTCTAGATAGTGTTAGTAAGCTTAGAATAATATAACGACACGTATATAAGGCCTATAGTATAGGTTATAGAATCGTAGAAACTATTAAATATAAGGATTCTAAGCTAAGGAGAAAAGAGAAGAAGGAATAAAAGCCTAGAAGCTAGAGGTACTTAAATATATAAGGTAGCTAGAGCGTATACTAAAGTAAGAACATCTACTAAAGTAAATAATCTTACTAAAGTAAGAGATCTATCTAAGTAAGATACCTCTAATTAGCCGAGTTCCTTCTAGAGTCTTATCTTAGTAGAGTAGCGGTTAGAACTATTATAACTACTTCTAGAAAAGATTAGAATATCTATTATAATTCTAATAAGATATCTATAGTTTATATAGATCGTTTATAAATACTACTAGTACCTTATATAGCCTTATATACTCGCGTCTACTACTATATATAAGAGCCTAGAGCTCTTCTATCTATACTCTCTATTCTTATAACTAAGTTATCTATAATAATATCTACTAACTAGTCTATAAACGCCTAATAGCTCGCTATAGCCTTAGAATAGGTCTATATACTATAAGTATAACTAGAAGATATCTATACTTCTTTATAAGAGAATACCTCGTCTAAAACTAGATAATACTAGTCGTTTATAGTTAAGCTTAAGGATACTAAGCCTCTAGTAGATAGCTTATCTCTCGTCTTTAATAACTAGAGGATCTAGATTAAGAATAAGTTCCTTATTAACACCTCTATATTTAAGCTAGAGAAAGCTAAGATAGTCTACGTTTTTAACTATATAGCTAATATTACTTAGAAGTATCTCGCGCTCTACTACTAGAAGAGACCTAAGCTGTTTTAGTCTATAAAGAAAATAATTATATATCTTATAAATATTCTAGAGAATCTATTTAAAGTATAGAACGCTTATATCGAATTCTACTAGCTTACTATAAGAGATAACAAGACTTTTATAACCTTCTATACTTACTTCTTATATCTTATAGATACTAAATAGATATCGACGAACGACTTATAGCCTAACCTATATAACAAGCTTATACTACCTCTATAGTAGTCTATCTTACTATTCTTAGACGTTCTACTTATAAGTATAGCTCTAGTAAATAAGTGTCGACTTATTAATAAGAACTTATAAAGACTTTAGCTTTATAGAAGTAACTTATAGACTACTCGTCTCTCTTCTTAGACTATAACTACCTCTATAACCTCTCGCCTAGCTAGAACTTTTACTACTACTTAAACTATATTCTATATAACCTTCTCTACTCTAGCTCTTTATCTTTATAAACTACTATATAAACTAACGCCTATCTATAAGAATCTAGATAATATCTACTTTAAGTATAAGAAGGCTAGTTACTATACTCGCGAGTACTCTAAGAACTCTAACTCTATTATAAACGTTAATAAGCTTATAGAACCTACGTCTAACTTAGAATAGTTAGAAAACAACTAAGTCTAGAGAAAATCTCTTCTCTAGACTTACTTTACTAAGGTTCTAGCTACTTAGCTATTAATCTAAGTTAGCTACTTAGAGGAAAATAGTTTATAGTCTCTTATAACTTAGTTTTTAATAGATATAGATTTAAAACCTCTACTCTCGCTAATACTAGAGTAAATAGCTTTATACTTATTAGTATAAAGTTCGCTTAGCGGCTAGCTCGCTTCTTCTCTTTAACTATTTATACTCTTTCTACTTCTATTATAGTCTATAGCTTTAATAGATAGAGTTAATAGTCTATAGACTATTATATTATTCTTTACTAATATATAGATAACTATAAATAGTATAACGTCTCTATAGTCCTCCTTAATACTAGCTATTAGAACCTTATTCTTAAGTCTATATAGTTTAACTAGCTTAATATATAACTTAACTCTCGCTAGCGCTAACTTATCTAGTCTATAGATCTCTCTTCTTCTTCTAACCTAGTCTAGCTATATCTTCTAGACTCTAAGATTCTAAAGACTTAGCTCTTAAACCTAGACTACTAAGCTAATATAGATCGCTATAATTAGACTCTAGAGAAATAGGTTATATATAAATACTAGAATAACCTATAACTGTCTATAGGCCTTATTAATAAGCTACTAGTCTCTCGAATCCTAGTACGCCTATCTAATATACTCTTAGCTATATATTATAGTAAGTACTAGAACTACTAGAATAACTTACAAAATATAAACTACACTCTTATAGGTTTAGATATTTATAAAGCCTCTATAGTACGCTTAAAACGTATACACCTCGACCTACTACTAGTAGACATCGCTACTATTAGTACTACTATATATTACTATAATCTATAAGATACTAAAGTTATAGCCTTTAGTACCTCTCTTTATAAGATCGATTACTTAATAGAAAAAGAGCTTATAGATTAAAAAGACAACTTATAAGTCTAAGAAAGCCTCTCTAGAGTCTACTAGAACCTTATAGACGTTTTCTCTAAAGCTACGTTTAATACTCTTCTCTCTTATCGCCTATATAACTATAAGATTAAACTTATAGATAGAAAGATAGACGACTTATTCTATAGCTCTCTCTACTACTAGTTAATAGACAAGCTTAAGGCTATAAAATAATATCTTATTAAGAACCTTTATAAAGATTTTATCGAGGCTAGCTAAGCTCTCTTTATAGCCTCGATTCTCTTTATTAAGAAGTCTAACAACTCTCTATAGTTTTATATTAATTACTATAAGCTAAATAATCTAATCTATAAGAACTAGTATTCTCTTCTATTAATCGACGAAACTCTTACTCGTCTAGATAAGGCTTATATCTTTATAAAGCTAGATATACGCTAAGCTTTTTACTAGATTTAGATTAACTCTAAGTCTAAGGAACTAATAACGTTCTAGACGCGTTATAGAGTCTATAAGTATAAAGTTATACCTTTTAGACTAACTAATAGACCTATAATATATTAATAGTTTATAAATAATATACTCTTTAACTATTTAGATAACTTTTATATAGTCTACCTTAACGATATCCTTAATTTACTCTAAGAATAAGCTAGACTATTAGAAATATATCTATAAGGTTCTTTTATAGCTTTATAAAGCTAGCTTATAAGCTAATATTAAGAAATTAGAGTTTAATATTACTTATATAAAGTATCTAGACTTCTATATAAGTACTAACGAGATTAAAGTTAACCTAGAAAAGATAGAAACGATCTATAACTAGAAACGTTCTATTATAGTCTATAGTATTTAGTTCTTTCTTAGCTTCTATAACTTCTACTAGAAGTTTATTCTTAACTATAGACAGGTTATATATCTATTAATAGCTCTAACTTATAAAGACTAGCTGTTTTAGTAAATACTAGCTTATTAGAACGCCTTCTCTAAACTAAAGGTCTAGCTTATTAATATATCTCTTCTTATATACTTTAATCTATAATATAAGTTTATAGTTAAGACCGATTTCTCTAATAGCGTTCTTAGTAGTATACTTCTATAGCTATAGCTAAATTAAGAGTAGTACTCTATAGTCTACTTCTCTAAGATAATAATATCTACTAAGATTAACTACTCGATTTATAATAAGAAGATACTAGCTATTATATATTCTCTAGAAGTCTAGAGACCTAAGCTCGAGAGGTCTCTATACTAGATATAGGTTGTTTTAGACTATAGAGCTCTTAAGTACTTTATAATAACTAAAGTCTTATCTAGTCGATAAGCTCGCTAGACTAAAACTCTCTCTTAATTTAACTTTCTACTTACTTATAAGTCTAGTAGCTAGAATTAAGTAGATTCCTTTACTTACTAAGACTAAGAAGTAGATAGTTAAATAATAATAAAGATATCTACTTATATATAAGTTCTCTTATAGTCTAAGAATCTCGACTCGCGGATTATTATAGATCTAGACTTAGACTCTTTTATAGATATTATATCTATTAGAGTAGCTAATAGACTATACGACTTAATTAATAATATTCTATAGGCTAATCGTACAAGTACTAACCTTCACGCTCTCCGCTAGTATACTATAGATAAACGCTCTAGCTAGATAACCTATAATAGCCTTCTACTATACTAAGAATAGCTTATTCTACTCGAGGACAACGATCTTAAAGTACGCTTACTAAGCGAGGTTTATAATCAAGTCTCTATAGTACACTCTAGACAATCTAAGACTCTAAAGCTAGTTATAGACCGCTACTACTAGCTATATCTCCGCTTAGACATATAATAGTTCGTTTATAACTACTAGACCTATCGTCGCTCTTATATGTCGCGAGACCGTCTCTCTAGACTTCTTAACCTCTTGTCTATCCTAGACTACTTATAGTAATATATATTAGTTAATTTTAGAGAATTCCTCTCTAATAAGTCTAGAATAGATATAATTATTATCTTTATCTACTAGCTAAGTAAGAGATCTATCTCTATCTCTTATCTAAAGACTATAGATATAAAGGAGAATATATAGATCTATCTTAACTATATATAGCGCTATTATAGACTATTAGATACTATCGTTTCTAACCGCGACTTATAATTTATCTTAGAATTCTAGTAAGAGTTTAACTAGATTCTAGAAACTAAGATTAGACTATCTATAGCTATCTATATATAAACTAATAGTTAAACTAAGAATATAAACTAGTAGATTAACTAACGCCTTCGCCTCTTTATAAACTACTACTAGAATAACTAGTCTAAACTAATACTAATTATAGACTATACTTAAGCTATACTTCTCTAGAACTTAATAACTCTTCTACTTATATAAATAGAGCTTAGTTATATACTATATATAAGCTTTAATTAGGTTCGCTAGAGTCTAGAAGAGCTAATAAGCGTCTATAAATAGCTTTTATAAGATAAAGTAGTTATATATATAACCTATATATATAGCGCTTAGAAAACCGTCTATAGAGAAATTAAGACTACTTAGAAACGCTAGTATAAGTAAGTAAACAAGTACTAGCGACTAGTAGACTTTACAATAAACGATAAGGTCTATATATAGTTCTAGAAAAGGTTAGAAACGCTTTCTAGATTAACCTATCTTTAATAATTAAAATATAGCTTATAATCTCTATAGATAAGCTCTATAAAACTTCTAATAACCCGCTACTAGGCTAGCTATAAGAACTAGAACTATTTATTATAGTTAATAGATATAACGAATAGGTTATAGAATAAGTACTAGCCTCTAGAGACTCTTATAGAAAGTTATAATATCGGGTTTAATAGATATAAAGCGAGCTAGACCTAGTCTAGTATCTAGCTTCTAACTTTATAAGCTATCTATATAAGCTTTAAGAGTTTCACGCTCTAAATCCTTCTCTTCTAGAGCCTTCTAGATACTTAGTAGAATAGTTATAGAGCTAGAAAGATAGAATAGATAAAACGAAGTATTATAAGAATAAGAATAAACTATCTATAAAGTAGTAGCTCTAGAGCTCGCGAATAAGCTCTACTTAAAGAGAGAGGTAATATTATAGACCTAGTTACTACTAAGCACGTGACTTACTTACGAGTACTCGCTAGCGTTTATAAAGTCTACTATTTCTAGCCTAGTCTAGAACTATTTCTATAATAGATTAATATTTCTATACTTATCGATTCCTTAGCTATCTCTATATTATAGAATCTCTAGAAGTCTTCTCTTTCCTTCTCTTCTCTTCTATAGCTTTAGATCTTTAATAGAACTACCTCTTACTTCTATAATTATCTACTATATCTATATCTACTAGAGAGCTAGTAGATTAGGTTTATTATAATATAAATATAATAAAGAGAGAATTTATATATATACTAGAGAGTATACTATAATCTTTTTAAGACTATCTAGAGAATTATAAATAGATTATATTAATTAAGACTATTAATATTACTAGATTAGTACTCTCTTTATATATTATTATTAAAGATATATAGTATCTACTAAAATACTATAATTTATAATAGAATAGTATTAAGATTATTAAGCTTAATAATACTAGATATACTAATAAAGAGATAGTAATTATATAGCTTTAGTACTAAACTAAAATCTAAAAGATAAGATTATACTTCTTATAGATTAATATAAATTCTATAAAATCTATAAATTTAAGAGAATATACTATAAATATAATATTACTCTTTTTAATTTACTCTTTTATATAATATATATTATATAATCTCTTTATATTACTATTTTTTAGCTATATAAATACTAGTATTTAAAGGTAGTATAAAAGATAGTAATATATAGTATAGTTATCTATATAATAGTTCTAACTACTACTCTACTAAGATAAGACTCTAGAAGGAACTCGGCTAATTAGAGATACCTTACTTTAGTAGATCTCTTACTTTAGTATACGCTCTAGCTATCTTATATATTTAAGAGTCTCTAGCTCTTAGACTTTTATCTCTTCTTCTCTTTTCTTCTTAGCTTAGAATCCTTATATTTAATAGTTTCTACGATTCTATAACCTATACTATAGACCTTATATACGTGTTATTATAATCTATATAATAGCTAACTTTTTATAATATTTATTTAAGATCTATTAAAAGACCTTTAAGCTAGAAACTATATATAAAGACTTTAGAAAATCTAGATTATATTCTATAAATTAAAATTAGACTTTAGAAAAATTAAATATTTATAGAATATATCTTAATTAATTTTAGATATATAAAATAAAGTCTTCTAAATTCTTTAATAAGATAATCTTTATATCTATTAAAGTATTACTAGAGCTAGATTTACTACTAATTCGCTCTTATATACTACTATCTAAAAGATCTAAAACCTTTACTAAATCTACTAATACTCTTAACTTTTAGAAGAGCTAAATATAATACTAATTAAGTAGTCTCTTATATAAGACTTTTAAGAATAGTATCTTAGAAGTAAAGACTTCTCTTTTTATAGACTTAATATTTACTATTACTTACTAGATAATAGTATTAGAGGTTATAAATTACTACTAGAGATTTAAGAAATAGTAAGAGTATAAAGATATAAAGAGAATATAAAAGAGAGACTAGATTAAGATCTTAAAAGCTTAAGCTATAATAGTTTTAGAAAAGAATACTATAGAGTATTATAGAAGATATCTCTAGAATAATTAGTATCTATAGTATATTAATAAGATTAATACTATTAAGAAAGATATTATAAATACTAAGTCTAAATTACTTAAAAACCTTATAGATACTACTCTTTAAGAGAAGCTTAATAGCTTTAAAAGAGATCTTATAAAAGCTAAATTATATCTTCTTAATATTTACTAGAATAAGAGATAAGATATTAAGTAATTTATAAATAAGCGCCTTCTACTAATAATCTAGAAAGTCTATCTAGAAGTAATAATTATATATATAAATAAGAATAAGAATATAGATAATAGATATAAAAGAAAAGATTAATAAAGAGTACTTCTCTAAATACTTTTTAGAATTCTAATATACTTAAGACTCTTAATACTCTTAAAACTCTCTAATTCTATCTACTTTTTAATTATTCTTTAAACTAACTCTATTACTAATTTTTCTACTAACTCTAACTTTAATTCTAATACTAAGTTCTACTCTATACTAAAGAATAGCTTTATAACTAACTTTATACTAGCTAATATATTATATAGTAGATAGTACTTAGATTAGTAGTAATTATACTTCTTTAAATATAAAGAAGAAGTTCTAGAGTTAGTTCTTTTAAATAAATTATAATAATTAGACTATTAATAGTATATAAATTTAAAATAATATAAAGAGGTTTAGTAATAGTAGTAGATATAATAGAAGTAGTAGAAATAGCTTTAATTTTTATAATAGCTTTAATAAATAAATTTATTATATTTACTTCTACTTAGTACTACTAAATAAAAATATCTTAAATAAAGTTTATATATAAAACTATTCTAGAAATAAGTCGAGTTAAGCTAAGCTATAAACGCTATATAATTTAATTAAAAGTATTTATTTAATTAAGTGTACCTACTCTCTAAGCTTATAAAGGGCTAGTAGCGCCACGCCTACGATTAAGTCTAGAGTAGCCTTTTCGAGGTTTACGACGAGGTGTGTTTCTATAAAACCCGGGGATGTGGCTGACGTACCCCAGCCTCGCCCAGCCTATTAGGCGGCGTCTCGACCAGGTTGCGGTACCTGTACTCCGTACTCGTATTTCTTTCAATTGAGCAGAAAGATAATAAAGACTTTCAATCCCCCCTACGCGCGGATGAATACCCAACAGACCTGACTGCAGCCATGACGACCCTCCAACCCCGCCCCCCATACTCGGCTGAAGAGCTCAAAGCTCTATATCCGGACGGCCTGGAGATTCAACTCGTCCAAGTCCTCCTCCGCCATGGCGAACGCTCTCCCGTGTCCGCTCGTTTCCAGAATGCCGGACTGAATGCCTTTGTAGATATACCCCCTCCCAATATATTATATACACCCACACAAACATCCCCTTCCAGCCCTTTGTGCCACACTCTCATGCAGTTCGCCGAAGCCATGCTAATGCTGTACCACCCAGTGGCCATACTGTGCAGTAGCAAGGCAAATGGTCAGCGCGACCCAAGAAGGCACTGAATGGACACCCCTCACATGGCGCAGAAGGATAGAAACATTTGGATCAGACGATGGGCCAGTAATCGCCACGGGCCCTCGAGGAGAAGTGGACTCCGTTTGCAATCTGGGGGAACTGACGGATAGGGGACGAGAAACTACATATGCACTGGGCAAACGTCTGCGGCATTTATATGTTGATCAATTGGGGTATATGCCATCTACCATTCAAGATGCAGATATGATTTATCTCAGGGCAACACCAATTCCACGGGCTCTTGAGTCTCTGCAGCAGACATTTTGGGGCATGTATCCAGCCAAACATCGATCGTCGAACCTCCCTCCTGTCACCATCATAACGAGAGCCCCTGCGGACGAAACCTTATTTCCCAATGATTCCAATTGTCGAAGATTCGCACAGTTGAGTCGAGCATTTGCCCAACGAACATCCGATCGCTGGAATAGCACAGACGAGATGGAGTATCTGAATAAGTTGCTTAGCAAGTGGATGCCAGAATCAAGCAAAAGAGTTGCGGTAGATTCACATCCCAGACTTTCCGGAATCATGGATACAATTAATAGCACACTGGCGCATGGCCCCGAAACCAGACTACCAAAGGAATTCTATGACGAGAAGGGACGAAAGATCATTGAGAAGATCGGTGTGGAAGAATGGTTCAGTGGCTACCAAGAGTCGAAGGAATACCGACAGCTTGGAATTGGCGGATTAATGGGAGATGTCGTTTCCCGCATGACCGGCAGTGCGGAAGGTAATAGCAATGATGGGCATCTTGAAATTGGAGGTAAAGACGGATTAATGGGTGATGGTAGAGGAGGGGAGAAAGCAACTAAACTTGCGCTCAGTGGATGTCACGATACAACGTTGGCGGCTGTCCTTGCAAGTCTAGGAGCATTTCAGGGAGAAGCGTGGCCACCATATACCAGTCATATCGCACTCGAATTGTTCAAGAAGCCAAAAGGATCTGCGACTCCGGCATCGCCTCCAATTATAGCCTCGAAACCCGTCAGCACCGAATCAGGATGGTTCACCAAAATGTTCGGCTCCTCAAAACCTACTAACCCGAATCTCGGAATCGCAAGAAAGAAGATGGAGGAACTCAGTGATTCTGAAAAATCAAATTTGGATGGCTACTTTGTCCGGGTGAGATACAACGATCGAGTTATGAAGATTCCAGGTTGCAAACCTACCGGAAAGCACCTGCATGGCGATGACTCTTTTTGTACTTTGCAAGTATTCCCCAGTTTATACTTCCTTCAATGTGATGCTGATTATTGTAGGACTGCATTTAAGACCATCGTTGATAAATTTACTCCTGTGCATTGGAAACAGGCTTGTGTCGATAATCTTGATGTCCCGGCTGGAGCCGCTTTTGAGAAATATGAGCCTTCCGGGTACTAGACTATGAAAACTAGATTGCGTTAAACAGCATGGAGATTTAGCGTTCTTATCGTAAATTTGTGCTTAGAATATATAGGTAGATACAGAGATATACATTAGCATTTAAATTCCCCTCCATTTTCCTATACGTGTCAAGGAGCAGAAATGGGTTGCAGTATCATCCTGCTCGGAGACGACAAAAACAGCCGCCTTTTGTGCTAAATGTTTCTCCTAGATACGTACATATTAGAAGGTCTTACTTACTGTTCAGTCTTCCCTTGGCTGGCCCTGGGATCTTTGTTTCAACAATGTCAGACCTTATCTCCGATAAGGATCCTGGATCAACTGCATCCACCATCTGTGGTGATTGCATCATAGAAAGTCGAGTCGATATATGAAACAGCAAAAATACCTCCTCCTAGATATTCAGACCTCCAGCAACTATATTTTGATAAAGACCAGTACTGCCTTCAATCTCCAAATCCTCCAAACTCCTCTATTTACTCATAGCCCTCCCCTCCAATCCCCTCCCTGCCCGGAAACAAAAAATCTCAAGGCCCTACGGTGCATCTAAAATGGTAGACACCACATGCTCTTGCGCAACCTGCGCCCAATACTTCAATACCCTCCCCCCTGTTTACGACGAGAAGAGCGAGAAGCCCGAAAGAAACAATGATAGAAATCTAGTTTGCTGCGGTAGAGTGATATGTGGGAAGTGTATACAAGTAAGCCTTTCCTCTCTTACTTCCCATTCCGTATGGAGCAAATCAAATAACACATTCTTGCGAACTAGGAAAATCCTAGATTTGGTACTTATTGTAAATAGACTCCCGACATCAACTCAAATAATAGCATGCTAACAAATAGGAGGTCCATTCTGTCAAATCTCCACAAACCCCTCACCCCTCCCCCAAGGCCTCCGCGATCCCCCCTCCTACACGGCCTCCTCAAAACTCCCTTCCTCAACAGCAACCCCGCCCCCAGAGGACCTCCCGCCCTACACACCATCTCCCCTACCCCCGCCAAACGAGAAGCAAATCCAAGCCCAAGCAGAAGACACACTCCACTTCCTCAACCACACCCTCGACTCCCTGACCTCCCTTTCCCTCCGATACAGAGTCCCAGTAACCGCCCTCCGGTCAAAAAACAATATCACAAGCGACCACCTCCTTCTAGCACGCCGCACAATATTGATTCCTGGAGAATTTTACAAAGGAGGTGTTAGTTTGTCTCCTGGGCCGGTGGAGGGAGAGGAGGAGGAGAGGAGGAAGGCGATTGTGAGGCGGTGGATGGTTGACTGTAAAGTGTCTGAGTGAGTTTGATATCTTTTTTTTATTACTGGAAGGGATACGGGAAGAGATATGTATAGGTGAGATGGGGAATAGGAGGACGAGGATTTGGGAGAACTAGGACGTGCTGTTTCTCGATTCTCATAAATCCACTTTTGGAACTCTTGCGAGGTCCTTCACCGAGCTCACCCTGCGAAGAGGATTTTAGAAAAGAAAGGAAAGAGGGAAGCTTATACATGACAGATACGAGATAGCCCTCCTCTACCTGCAACAAACCTCCTATGACCTCGAAACCGCAATCCTAGCTTTCAAAGATGACGAGAAATGGGAAAAGGACCACCCCCTAGAAGCAAGCAAGCAGCTGAAGGGGAAACAGAAGCACGATCTAGGGCGAAGGCGATTCACAGGTCAAAGATCATAAAAACTGAATTACTTGTGGAAAATAATCCCATTATTACTACTAGAAATCCCCGTAAAGAAAATTGTCTAAATTTCTTCTCTGGTTTTCATTCATTCATCGTGAAATTTCATCACCAGTCTCACTGACCCTACCGGTTTAATAATACAAATAGGCGAGGTTCAATTCTCCCTGATCAATATGCCGAACGTGTCCGGATGTCCTATTTATCGATTAGTAAATGGTCATCCAAATCTCAGGATTGAATGAAACTTACAGAAATCTTCCTCTCAATTTCTCGGACAGATCGGTCCAGCTCTCCAGCAATCATCTGCTTCTTATCTGTCGGTAAAAGGGTATATCGCTCACACAAATCGCCATCAATCACTCCCTTGACGGGCACGTAGTAACTCCTATAAATCAGGTGGTCTCTTCCTGCCAATGGCGCATCTTCAGATCTCATATGTTGCTCCAAAGTTTGAAAGAAATCAACGTCTTCGCGGCCAACGAATGGAATGAAAATTCCGAGTGTTCCTTGGAGTCCAGCCCATAGCAAGCAGTCCTTACCACCCGCAACAAGATTCGTCTTCTGAATACTCATCGGAATATCTTGAGGATAAAAGTGGGCCATGAGGGCCAACCGATGAGGAGCCCCTTGAAGGTATTGGCGCTCATGTAAGAGATGGGCACCAGATCCCTCTTCATCAGCCTCTTCACTTGCTTTTTGAGGGCAACGAAGGAGCCACAGGTTTCCAAACTTGTCACCACCCGCAACTGTTTCATAATCGACCATAGTCGTGCATGATGTCCAACGTGCGACAGTATCATCAACGAATGGAATAAGCCTATTCTCCTGGAACTTGTAGACGACCATGACGACACTTTCTTGAACATCGCTAACGACAATTCGGCTGCCCTGGGTTTGTAAACCAACGATCAAATTGGGGACGACTTCCGACTGCGCTTTCCGAAGTAATTGTCGCATACCAAGATCGTAAATTCGAAGGTCTTTGCCAACACCAGCGAGCAGTCTTCCTTGGAACCCCAATAGAGCCATAGGGGGTTCTTCTACCTTGGTCTTGTGGATAAATTCAATTTCTTTACCATCTTCGTGAAATCGATAGACGTGGATGAAACCAGCCGTAGATGATCTTGGGCTGACTACCATATCCTTGCCCGTTCCGACAACAAGAAAAACCTCACTCTCTTGACTCGCAAAAGATACAGTTGCCATACTGACAGCTGCTTCATTGTCTTCCAGGTCAATCTTTTGAAGAACCTTTTTCTCGGTAACGGGATCAATGATAGATATACAAGATGCCCAATGACCCCGACCTCGTGGATATCCAAATTCCTCAGGTGGGAGGACGTTGGCATCGCCATTGACAACGGCCGGGTCTTCTAGTAGCTTGGTTTTAGTAGCAGGCGAAAGAACGTTATTGTCGGATTCAATGGTGTAAAAGTATGGTTGTTCAGGGTGTCGAACGAATCGTCGAGGGGTGTATGTGAGAGGTATTGACTCTTGTAGAAGATTATCCGTAAGTTTCTCAATTGAGAAAATTCTTGTGATATAGTCAGCTTTCAATTCCCACAAATAATGTAGATAGTGCATGGGATATCGATTTGATATGCTCAGAAGGAACAATTGGAATAATATTTATTCCTCACTCGCCACGTTGGGCGTAAGAAAGTTTAACGATAAGAAAATCATCTTGGCATCTTGATGTTGGGAGCTTGACAGTGAAATATTTAAAATACCTTAGGTTTTGACCTTGAATTCCAACCATTCCCTCAGTACATTGCTCACTGCTGAAATTCCATCCCCATTCCAGCATAGGATAATCGAGAGGAGTTAGCATGAAACCTTTGGCCACTGGGTCGGAGTATCCAAGCCAGGGTCTGGTGCTTAATGCAAGAACTGCAGTTTGTCCTTGGACCGAAACTCGGAAGAGCTTTGCTGGTTTTGGGCCTAGGAAACGTGTTCGTGTATCGGAGAGCTCCCCGGTGACTTCATCCAAAACTGTTCGAAGGTAAACACCAGAGTAGAGACCGATGTGTAAATACAGAGTGGATCCTCCAGATGAAGAGTCTGCCATGGCCATAATTGAAAGGGCTGATGGTGCCGAAGTCAAGGCCTGAACAGACTTGTTTTCCAAGGTGGAGTCTGGGTCAAGACTCAAGATACGAACAGTCGAATCATCACATCCTACAGCTAGGAACTGACTTCGAACACGACCTTCGGGCACCTCTCCAAGACTGAGACATGTAACAGTGCCGCTCATTTCTTTCTTCTCGTCATACTCTGCAAGCGATCCATCCGAGTCCATCTCGAAATAGACAATCTCACCAGAACTCAAAGCAACCGCGACTTGTCGTTCATTCGTTGTTGCGGCCACGATCGAGCGATGCTGGGGAGCAGCCCATTCGTTTACACGGCGGTCGGCACGAATATGTCGGATACCCTTTGGATGAACTTGGATTAATCCATCTTCGCCAAGTTGTTGAACTGCTAGGGTGGATGCAGACGATAAGAAACCAGTGTCTGTAACTTCTTCTACAGTCTCGCCTATGCTCAAAACAAGCGTCCCATTTGAAAAGGATAGAATGATATATGCATCAAAAGTGTCTCCGCGAGTGAGCTTTGTCGTCCAGACAGCCGATGGTATTCCTGGCAGTTCTGACTCGACAATCTCGCTGACTTCTAATCCATGCTTCAAGGTTCGGAAAGTACTCCTAGCTCCAGTGCCGCAGATGGAGTAAATTTGTGGCGCATCTGCATCAGTGAGATTTGCCACCTTGCAGTCCATCAGAGGGTTCATGGAGTCGATACTCTCTACCAGACTCAAATTTTCGGCTGGTCGAGGGTGGAAGTAAATAGGTGTATAAGGCTCTGTTGGGTCGGTAGGAAAGTTGTCGCTGATAAACTCGATTTCCTCATCGTCGTCTCCAAGTTTCTCAAATTGGTAAAACTGGTGATTCCCAAACTCACTCGCCACGAATAAGAAACCGCTTTTGAGAATGCACAAGCTTGATGCTACTGGCACGCTGTCGAAGTATTTGATTTTTAGACGTTTGACCTCTCCAGTCGGTTGTTCATTCTCGTCTTCAACCATTTCTATTGTGATTTTGAACAGGTCCCCATCTTCAGTCTGAAGAAGAAAGAAGAAAGCACCGGCAGCACCTTTCAACTTGTGCATGACACCGGCCACTATTGATCGCTTGCGTTGAGGATCTTCTGTAGCTCCGCGTCTTCGGGGGATGGCTACCCGGAAAGCTTCTTGGTTTGAATGTCGATACGTGATATTATCATCTCCACACACAAGAACTCCGCTTGGTCCATCAGTACCACCAGGGACTTGGAAAAGGACGGTAGCTGATCGATCAACGGGATCTGCCCATTTGCGCACAACGTGGTTCAGTCCTAGGTCAAGTTCATAGTACACCAAAGTCTTTTCTATCTCCTCATACGCTTGACCAGTAGGGTCTTGATCGGAGTCTCCGTAATCTATTTCAAGGGCTGCGAAGACAGGATTCGCATATCCGACATCCAAGGCGACTAATGCAAACACCAAAGTTTGAGCCTTATGTGCTTCCAGTGGGGAGGAGATAGTAAGCTCAGCTTGCGAGTTGCGGTTAAGCACATACACAAGCTTGTTTTTCTCCACAGACGCTGTCAGGCACGCACGCCCTTTCGGGTCGACTGCCAGATATTG
This sequence comes from Hymenoscyphus scutula, assembly GCA_001399465.1. NCBI lineage: Eukaryota > Fungi > Ascomycota > Leotiomycetes > Helotiales > Helotiaceae > Hymenoscyphus > Hymenoscyphus scutula. The sequence goes on along the minus strand of LKTO01000032.1, from coordinate 177,385 downwards.
TCCTGGTATGACTCTGCGAACGCCCGACTTTCCAAAGGTCTCGAGATGCAATCGATTGAAGCGATTCTGTGCAGGTACAAATTCCACGATCGTGATACGACCAGAGTCTGAGGTGATGATGATATAATCTAAAATATACTTCTTTAGCCAGATTCTTCAACGGTGCCCGCAGGCCTCTCGAATTTCTGTCGATGGCGACAATTCATGGCGGTGTTTCGGGTGCTGCCAGCCATGCTATCACTAAGTGGATTTCAAGAGGAGAAGATTGAAGGACATACCCTTGTTACTGCCAGCCAGTCTGAATGCTGCAATAGCCCTAATGATTCCGAAAACATCGTGCGAAAGAGCGGTGATGATTTTGCCTTGGGATGGATCTGGTCGGTGGAGGGTGAGACGAGAACCAGACGCCGTGACAATCTGCTGCTCCTTAGTCCCAGCAAATTGTCCCAGGATGGCCTGAGTGACAGCAGTAGGAGGCTGGACTGTCAGAGAGTACATGAACATGGAGGAGGTGGTCGCCATGATGTCGGGAGGAGGCCGAGCAGCCTGTCGACGGAAAATAAGTAAAAAAGGTGAAGAGATTTGGGAAACGCACAGCCCGCTCTCCACGCACTGCTCTCGAAGGTTTGGAGGTTAGAAGCTGGCGGTGCAGCTTGAAGTAGCTCACATCGAGGTGTTGTCGCAAAACGCGTCGAGCACGGCGAGGGGAACAAGCTGTAAAGAAAAAATGAAGCTTGGGGCTGTTGGGAATATTACGTAAGCAGGATTTTACGGAGGCTCAACCTACTCACGCCATGCCTGGAGAGAATATAACTTAAGAACCTACCAAACAGCCCAATTGCCCACCCAGATGCGCATCTCACCCTCCTTCACCTGCCAAAGGTGCATTCGTGCGCTGAAGCACTCGGCACACCCTACTCAAAGCTCTCTTGGGCGACGAACATTATCTTCTGCAACTCGACATGGCTCGAGCCTACGAAGCACCTCTCCCACAGCAGTTCGACCGGCAGATGGCATTCTAGAGAGGAGGTCAATATCCTCAGCTGCACAGGCAAAAACTAAGCCATTTGAATTGCAAAATCCCGGGTTGTTGTCAACGGAGGAGGCCAAGGCGAGAGCATTATTGAAGCCGGACAACCTCTTCCACAAGTTCTCCGAATCGCCCTCTCCAGAAATTAGACGACGAGCAGCATTCATGAAGCAGAACGCTTTCTGCCCACACCCCGATCATCGCCAGACTCGTCTTCCTATGAATCCAGATGACCCTGAGTCAAGGAAATCGACTACGGGGGGTCTGGCTCCAGCACACGTCAGTTTCGAGTGTCCAGATTGTGGTATACCAGTTTCTTGCTCAGAGGAGCATTGGGCGGATGACTACGAGTCACATCTAGAGATATGTGATACCCTGAGGCAGGCGAACGAAGATGATCACGATCTACGGTCCGGACGTTTCTTCCCAGAATTCGAATATCCACCAGACCAAATTGAGGAGGCTGTGGTTAATATGACCAATTGGGACACCTTTTTATTCTCCAGAGAATTTGCTGCTATCAACGATGAAAGAAGCATGCGACAGGCTACGAGGCTCTTAACGTACCCGGTCACGGTAGGCAGTGTCTTGCACGAGTTGAGTCCATATGACATTAAAAAGGGTGGTCGTTTGACAGTCGAGGGATTGAAGAGTTTAAGTGGTGTGTATCTTTCCGCTTAGTTTCCTTTCAATATATGCTAAAATGTTTAGCTTTACGCTACACTCTTCACCCACCACGGTCCGGTGGCGGAATGGATGTGAAAGGCATCAGGCCGGCCCCTCCTCCAGTCCGTATTTTCATTCTGGGTGCCCGAGCAGAATCCTCTCTCCCAAGAGAAGTCTGGGTGCAGTTGACCCATCTCTTTCCTCGGGTGGCTTTCCATCTCATATTTATTGGCCCTGAGAGTATGACAAACAGAGACGCCGAATTCCCGCTTCCTGAACGGACTCCGGATAATCCTTTTGGTGCTGTTGTTGAGGGTCGTCTCACCAGTCAACTAAAGATTAGCACTTTTGTTGAGTATTATCACACGCTACACAAAGCCGGCAGTTTCTACCCATATGATCCATATTTCGATTGCTTTATGCTTTTTCACCCAGGACTTGGACATGCTGCTAGTTCCCACGAGTGGAAAGAAACAATTCCAATGTTGTTGGAGACCAAAGTTCCTATCATCGTTACTGGATATACACAATATGATATGGAGCGAGACATTAACTGGGTCAAGGACACCGTTGGAGGCGAAATGGATATGTTACTAGAGCCAGGTGAGAACCGATTCAGAAGTCTGAGATGGGACATTAGCGACCAGGATCCTCAGGATATCAGCTGTGGTAACTACGGTGTATGGGCGTTTAGGGGCAAGAGGTTTGTTCATCCTCGTTTCTCCGAATAGTTCTTCATGCTAACAATGTACAGATATGAGACAACGAAGAATGATGGGGCTGAGGAGTAGAGTTATATTCCTACAGAATCAGATTTTTGAAGTAGTATTCACGTGGTGAGTAGTAACCTGTACATTACAAATAGACAAACCTGTATGATACATTGTAGGATAGAAGAGGGGTTCTAGTTTCTAGGTCAGATTACAGAACTCTAAATACTACCTCCACTGCTATGGGTTGTTACCCAACTCAATTCCAGATTTACGTCTAGAAAGATATCTCGTTCCATTAGGTTGTATTTTCAAGTGAAAGAACCGTACTATTTCTAGTACTCGTACAAGTACACTCCACAAAATGCGTCATCGGACACAGTCCCTGCAAAAATAAAATCAGAGCCGAGGCACCAAGACTTCACCCACCAAAAAGTGTCGACATCGAAAAATCTAGACAACAATGTCGCTGGAAGTAATATACGTAACCAGGCACGGGGTTAGTAGACCTCCTCATTTCCTATTTCCCAAATTCGTTCACTAACCTGATTTAGTTCCGTAGCAATTGGGTGGTTGATGCGCAGACTGGAGAATACAGTGCATCAATCCCATCCCCCACCGGAATTGCGTCAGACCCCGCATTGGCAGGAAAAGGCGTCGAACAATCCCTCGAACTCGCCGCGCATCTGAAAACCGTCTCCCCGCCCATCGAGCGATTTTATACCTCCCCCTTCTACCGATGTATACAAACAATCCTGCCAGCTGTTGAGGCTATCGCGACAAGCACAAGCGACCAAGAGACGCAAAAAATTCGCTGCGAGAATGGCGTTGGCGAATGGTACGCATAACTACGTTGGAGATGGTTCGTGCTGAGGAAGAACTATGTTGACGATAACATAGGTACGGTATGGCTCGGTTTGACCATCCGTCGCCTGCAGAACCAAAACTATTGAAGAGTTTATTCCCACGATACGATGAAGAATACACGCCAGTGATAAAACCCAGTGTCAATGGAGAGACAATCAAGGAGTTGCACGACAGAACAGCGTATGCCCTGCAAAGAATTATTGAGCGTAGTGATAAGGAGGGGGTGAAAGCTATCGTGATTTGCACACATGCTGCCACGTTAATTGCTGTCGGGAGAGTCCTTACGGGACGCATGCCGGAGGATATTGAAGAAGAGGACTTCCGACCTTTCACCTGCGGCCTCACGACTTTTACTCGAAGTTCAAGTGGGCATCTGGACGAGAAAGGGCTAGGGCAATGGGGGGGGCCTGGGGAGGAAATACCAGCTGTTTCTTGGAGGGGGGGGAATGGTGTAGGTGGAGGATGGAATCTAGGGAAGAGTGGGGATTGTAGTTTTCTGAGTGGTGGAGAGGAGAGAGGCTGGTAAGTAGCTTCTTATTTTTATTTCGTGCGGTTCTCCTGTTTGTCTCGTACTAACTTTAACAGGCGCTTTTCAGGGGACGAATCATTTATGCCTGCTCCTGGACAAGCACCTGCGTTGGATGCTGGATCTGGGCTCGGTGTAATTGTGGAGGGGAAGAAACCGAGCAGTCCAACGACTCCATCTAGGTTATAGAAAGAAATCATTTTGAAATAATAGATTTATTAGAACAACTTCTGCTGAGTTCGTGGGGGCATTCAATTCGCTGAAGATTGGCAGGTACAGTACGTGAAGCAGCTTATTCCGAAATTGAAACTCGTTGTTTTTCCTAATCAAAATAAATCCTAGCTGCCACCACGAGGTATTTTACCTAAGTAGAACTAGCGCTTATCCTCCAACTAGTTTATACTGCTGGATGCCCACTTGCTTTCTCGCATTAGCCCCTGACGGTGCATTCGCCAAGTTAGATGTTCTTGGGCGGTCCTACACCATGTTCTACGGCATCTTTATGAAGCTCCCCCAAGACTTTGACTTTTTACTCACCACTATATTTTACTCCAATATCTATCTAGATTGCACAAGTTATCTAACAAAATAAATTTCCCTCTCCCAACTTTCGTCCTACTCAGTGGCGGGTCGCCTATTCCCACTACATACTGCAAATTCACCACCGCTCTCGAGAACGTAGGGTACGACGTCCGTTATCCATCAATGGTTTGTTTATTTCATTTCATCGCTCACTTTCATTACTGCTTGGCCATCTGATATATAGAATGTGTATCGATTTCTTATTAAGTCTTATTCTATTCTTTCATTTATGACTAAACTCTCATATATATAATAGTATTTCCTATCAAAAAGTAGATCTCTTAGTTATTATACCTATTAAGTTCTAGCTTTTCTCCATTTTAGTCTTGTAAGAGAGCTCAATATGTACTATTTTCGGAGTCTATACAACGATCCTAAAACAATTTATTTTAGCGAATGTATCTGTCTAAATTACAACTGTTTTTCGGCGGGGGGGGGCAAAACCTGTTTAGTGTCTGATGCATCACCATCTACCGGTATACGATGCAGGCCTAGTTGAGCATTAATTGCGTCAACTCCCAGTGTTACTGATAATAATCACTCTGGGTAAAATCTGGGTTCAAGATAGTTAGAGTACAAACGTGCACTGTTGCAGTCTATATATACATCACTCTTCAAAAACAAAGCGTCTTTGGGGCCTTAAACAGGTAATTACAACAAGAACTCCATATCGTTTCCCCAACTTACAGTAATTCCAGTGCATCCCTACAATTTTCGCGTCGTGCTGATAACACAGTTTCAATTGCGTGGGATATGAGCTCTGCACAACATGTAGAAAAGACGCGGTGGGTTTGAAATCGTTCCAATTGGTAATGTACGAATCCGCAGTTCTATATGCCCTTCGAATGAAGCCAGAAATCCGACGTTTCTTTAATGATGAGCGAAATAAATTGGCATGAAGCCGCTAACACTCACCCGTTGCTTTTCCAATATATTTCCAACGACGATGATCCCACCTTTTTCGGTACCTCGTTTTCCTTGGGCATTAGCTGGTGGCTTAGGTGCATCCTGCTTGGTTCCGATTCTCGACATGTTTATTACTTGTTAGATATTCTCAATACGACCCCATGCCAAACACACCGCCATTTCTCGAAAACCATGGGCGCCTAACATTAAGAGCTCCGAATGAGGATTTTCAAACTTGTACCAATAGGTATACGACTGTGCTGGGATGACGATTTTACTCCCTCTCTTTCTTAAAGCGACCAAAAAGGGGCTCATAAGAGAAAACACCCCCCCCCAAAGCGTGAAGGAAGAAGGAAAACAGTTTCAACTGCAAGAAGTGACGAACGTAAGAATCTAGTCAGATGCTTTCGGTCTCGGGATCGAGTGGCTCGAGTGGTTCGACTCAAAAGCACCAAAAGCACACCAGACCTTAACTGAATTTTGATTCATTTATAGCCTAAGCTACGAACCTGACGTAAATGGGCCTATCGTATGGGTATATTAACTCCTACAATGCAAACAAACCCGTGCGCCATATGTATTGGGACCTGTGATCAATCATTAAATTTCATGAAAGTTCATCTCCGCCTTCCTCTCGGTCGCGTCGCTCCTTCTCCTTCTTGATAGCTTCACGCTTCTTCTCCTCGGGGTCGATCAAATCATCATCATCACTCCACTCCGAATCGTTGTCTGGAATCAAAGGTAATGCCATCCGTTTCCAGAATCGTTTCTCGGTGCGAAGACGGTTATTCTCAATCTCCAGCTCATTCCATTTATCATTGTCTGCGACGAAGCGTCTCATGAGACGAAGGTTCTCGCTGGCCCGACAAGCAGCTGCCTTCATGTCGTTGATTTGGTTGCGTAGATTCAAATTCTCCTGGCGTTCATCTGCCAGTTGCTTGCGATAGTTCCTGTGCCAGGCGAGGGTATCAGCTTCGTGGTTCTCCTTGAATCGATGCATCTTCTCCGCCATATCCGCGAGTATCTCGGCCCCATGAATAGCAAGCTTCCAGTTCTCCTTCTTATTGTAGTCGGTGGTTTCCATGGCCTTGCGAAGCTCGGAATTTTCCTTCTCGAGGTTTTCAGACTCCTCTGTTCAGAGCATTAGTTACGCAACCATGGAAAGGGAAGGAAGATCAGCTAACCATTCATTTCTTGCGCAACAACGGCAATCAGCTCATCGTTGCTCAGGTCCATGTTCTTCGCCTTCTCGCGGACCTTGCCCATTTTGTCAACCACATTCGCTGTGAGTTGTTGGTTCATACGAAGGATACCAGACAACTCTTCAACCATAGCCATGACATAATTGAGATCGGACTGGTGACCAGCAGGAGTAGGATAACCAACAAGCGCTGCACCGCCAGGCATCCCGCCATTCATGCCATTGGTGTGCGTGAGACCCTGAGATGGGGATGGAGGGGCTTGACGTGGGTTGGCTGAGCCTCCTTGGGCATTGTCATTGTAGTTGTAGTTCATCTTTGCAATGGGCCTCGAAGAATTGGAGAGAGTTGAGAACGTCAGAGCCAGGGAGCTTGACGATGCGGATCTGGGGGATCCTTGGATTGCGAGTGAATGGAGAGGTAGGTTATTCGTCTATGGTCCCAGTGTGGTCTGCGCCTCGTCCTTCAATCCCGTAGGTTGGTGAAGTCCTCTGGTCAAGACGGTTCCGCGACACTCCCCTGACAGGACTAAGGCTGCACGGTTCCTCGCTCGGGCGGGGGAGAGGGGCGGAAGAGGAGCGGGCGTGGTGAGGGGAGAGGAGGGCGGTAGATCGGCGGAGGAGGATGTTGCATTAGCGGGAATGAGGATGGAGAGGAGAAGAGTTGTCAGAGTTGTCGGTTAAGCCTCTATCGTTTATAAAAGTTTAGGCCGAATATAAGGGGTACGCTTCTTCCGCACGGAAGATGTATAAAAGTGAGGGACGCACAACGACGGCTCTACGCTCACACTATGCCTAATTAGTACCAGATCCTACCGAAGCCGGAGTAATAATCCGCTCGGACTATACTTCTAGTGTTACTACTACTACCTTGAAGGACTTTTGTCATTGAGCTTAGGTACTTAGCTATTTAGCTTAGAACTAACTTAAATAGAAACTTAATCTATATAAGTATAACGTAGTTTACTACCGAGTCGGCTATATTACTAAGTCGACTACTTTAAAACCTATATAAAAGACGTCTATACGTAACTATACACCTTATGTATTTATAAATAGATTCATTTTAAGTTAAAATTTTATTAGAGAAACAAGGTTTAAAGGTTATAAAAATATTACTTTTTTACCTTTACTAGCTTTAATTAATAATTCGCTTAAAAAGACCTCTATAATTATTAACTATTTTTTCTTTTTTAAATAACACTTTAGTATAACTTAGATAATTTTTAAAAATCAAGAAAAAAGAATCTTAATATATTAATAAAACTAAGAAGTTAATTTTAGATAGTTTTATTTATAAATACATAAGGTGTATAGTTACGTATAGACGTCTTTTATATAGGTTTTAAAGTAGTCGACTCGGTGATATAGCCGACTCGGTAGTAAACTACGTTATATAGAACTATAAGAATACTTACTATTTTTGACTTATTTAACTAACTCTTATCTAAGCTCTAACTATAACTAGAGCCTCTAACTCGAGCCTATATCGATATTAAAACATTATTATTATCTCTAGAGTTAGTTAGAGTTAGTTAGATATAGTTTTAAATTAGTATTATTAAAGACTATCTATTTAAGTTAGTTCTAGACTAAATAGCTAAGTATCTAGACTAAATAGTAAAAGTCTCTTAAAAACTACTTTATAACTTTTTTTCTACTATAGACTAACTACTTTAAGACTTACTATATAATATTATCTACTTCTAGAATATCTTCTTTATACTTTCTATATTATTTACTATAACGCTAGCTAAGTAAAATATATTTTTCTCTCTTATTAATAAGATTTATTTATTAAAGAATAAATATATTAGTAAGAAGAGTTATATAACTTAGTATAGAAACTATAAGCGAGAGACGATAGAAAGATATACTAGCGAAGCTTATAAATATAATAATTAGTCGATAGCTTATAGAATAGTAGATCTATACTAGCTAGAATAGAAATATATTTATCTACTAGCTATATCTATATATTTCTTACTTTTATATATCTTCTAATATAGTTTATTAGCGAGTCGATTATATTACTAAGTCGATTACTAAAAATATATATAAAAAACGTCTCTATAACTCTAGTAAAAATCTATAATTCTTAATAAAAATTAATAAAATTAAAACCTTTACTTTATTATATTATATATAAGTAATAGTAGAAATTATAGATACTAACTAATTATAACTACTAAGTTATTAAAGAAATAATTTTTTTATAATAAATATAGAGGTAATTTTAAGCGAATCGTTAGTTATAACTAGTAAGCGTTCTAAAATTTTAAAATTACTTATTTATATAGTAATAAAGTTAATTTTTTAATTTTATTAATTTTAATTAAGAATTATAGATTTTTACTAGAGTTATATAGACGTTTTTAATATATATGTTTAGTAATCGACTCGGTAATATAATCGACTTACTAATAAACTACGTTATATAAAATAAGTATATCTAATATAAGTTAATAGTCTATTAACTAAAAAGAATTATATTATTATCGATATAACTAAGTAAATAGTACTTAATTAGCTATAGTACTTAGATATTAGTTATATACTATAAGTATCTATAGCTTAGCTCTATATATATAAATAATAATATATCTCTTTTTATATTATACTTATAACTACTAGGTTATACTAATATTAATTACTTATATATCTTTTCTATTATAATTTATAATTTATATAGTAAGTAGTCTAGATAATATAGTATACTAGAACCTCGAATACTCTAGAACCTTAGACACTTTTCCTTACTCTACTATCTAAATATAAGATTAAATTTTTATAATATATAATATTTACTTAAACTACTTAAAATCTAATAAACTAATTATATCTATAGCATCTTAATATATTCGTATATTATAACTACTCTTTCTATAAGTTCTATAACGTCGAATAGTCGATTACCTCTTATTATAATCACTCTTTATAGAATACTTATTCTTTTATACTTACTTCTTAGTATCTCGCTAAGCTAATATATTCTATATATCCTCTATAGTAAGTATATCTCCTTAATAAACCTAGGTATTTTTAGCTCTATAACGTTTACTAAGTATCTTATTTATATTATAAAGAGTCTAGACTTCGACTATTAATAAAGTTATCTTATAAGCTATTATCTCTATACCTTTAGTTAATATAGCTACTTTCTCGAAAATAGAGGTTAGTAAGCTTTCTTAATAATATATAATATAATTTTTAATAAGAGTTATTTATAAAAGAGTATTAGTTAGATTATAAGACATCTAGAAGACCTAAGAGTTAGTATAGTCTAATAGAGTACTTAGAAGTATTAGAGTCTATAATATAATATCTAGCTTAGAGAGTATAGCCTAAGGATCTAGAGGTACTAGACTAGCTCTATAGAACCTAGCTTTAGCGTTTTAGGTTATAATTAACTAGTTATAGACTATATAAAAGACTATAAGGACTTTAACCTTAGTAATATAATCTATATAAGCTTTAATAAAGGTCTTAATTTAATATCTATATATATATTTAAGAATACTAAAACATCTAATATTAAGTACTTAGACTAGTATTTAATAAACGCTCTTAGCTAATTTTTAGCCCGTTTTTCGCTTCTACTCTATGTCTTTTTTTTTACTACTATTACTTATATATAATATAATTCTAGGTGTTTTTATATAAAAAGTAGTAGAAATTAAAGCTCTATCTCTAGAAATCATTATTCTCTCTATAGTCTATACCTTTCTAAAGAGTCTTTCTTAGGTTACTAATTATATTATCTATTACTTTCTAGAGTACCTTCTTCTACTTCTATACCTATATATACTTTAAATCTACCTTATTCTTTAGTTATTTCTTTCTCTTATATAGTTGTTACCTTATATACTTCTAAATCTACTCTATTAGGTTTATATCCGATAACTATATAGAGTAAAGAAGGCGCTAAATAGAATAGTAGTATAATACTTCTTTAGTTACCTTATAACTATAAGAGCTAGTATTATCTATAACTAAACCTATTATCTTCTCTCTCTCTAGTTTATATAGTTCCTTATACTAAGGGAATAACTTTAGCTTAAGATACTCCTTATAAAGCTAGTACTAATCTACCTCTCTCTTACCTCTATCCTCTCTCTTATATACTTGTTTATATAGAAAGTTATATAATTTAGCTCTCTTTCTAGATACTCTACGTCCTTTACTAGTCTAGTAGTCTTCCCTAGCCTACTCTAGCTAGTTAAACTCTCTCTCTATATAGTATAACTATTATATATTAGTCTTGGCTAAATACGTCTCTACGTCCTTAACTTTCTATATTATTTCTAGGTTATATATATAGTAAGGACCTTAGCGAAAACCTAGATAGATAGTACTAAAGAACTATCTAAGTACTCCTTTACTATCTCTATCTAAACGTTCTTATAGTAGTACTCTTCCTACTTCTACTAACATCTATCTAGGCTATCGTTAAGTTCTATATATAAGTTAGTAGCGTCTATAAACACTACTTAGAAGAGGTCTATCTTAAGGGGTCGTTTAGCTAACTTAATATATTATTCTCTAAGAACCGAGGTAAGTTTAGGCTTAAATCCCTCTCTTATAAAGAAGTAACCTTCGTTATATAAGACTTATTAAAAGAAAGATTCTAAGAGGTTCTTACTAGAGTCTTAGTTACTCTAAAGACCTAGGTCGTAAAGGTGTAATATATTTAACTTCTAGCGTTCGTCTTATATACTTATAACCTTAGAAATAATCCGTCGTCGTAGCTTAGAGGTAACTTTAAGTAGTAGTCTAGAGCAAGGCCGATTCTTAATAATAAAGCGTACTAAAAGTTATTAGCCTCGTATATTCCTATTCTAAGTTCTAGTACTATTCTCTTAAGCTCTTCTTCTAATATCTCTAACCTCTGTCTCTAAAACAGATACTTATTCCTCGTCTTTTTTTATCTATAGAAGTAACTCTTACTTGTTAGTATTCTATTCACTTCTACTAACAATTTAAGTACGCTACTAGATAGAGACCTCACGCTATAAAGTCTTATTTATATACGCCTTACGTCTCTTCGTTTTTCTATATTTTTTAGCTATTTTAATATTATAGTTATAAAATAATTATAAAGTGAAAAGTATATATTTAGATAGTAATCGCTTTATTTTAGTACTAAAAAAGTAGTAATAAGCTAAAGAGCGTTTATTAAATAGTTATATATATAGTCTAGTCTACTATATTTATATAGATTATTATATAATTAGATATATATAATTAGATATATAGATTAGAATATAGACGAATCTAGATATAATCTAGATATCTTTATCTATAAGTTTAAACTATCTAGAGTTATATATATATATATATATATATATTTAAACTTTTATTCTTTATTCTCTTAGTTATATAACTATTTTATAATTATTAGCTAGTTTTAAAGTAAGTTTACTATTAGTTAATAGTATTATTAAGTATTCTTATTATATATAAGGTTATAAAAGTAGTTTATTATATTATTTAACTAGATTACTTCTTTAATAACTTCTTTATAGAATATATACTTAGCTTTATAACTAGATACTTAGTAATACTACTATTTTCTATAGTATAGTATTTTAACTAATAATACTATTATTTATAAAGGTAATATAACTTTTTTAGTCTATTATATTACCTCTCTAAGAAGTTCTAGTAATTAATTATTTTTATTCTTATAGTTATAATATAATTCTATTTTAGAAGTATAATTTAGATATTTCTATAGCTCTCGAGAGCTCTAAAGTAATATATACTAGAATTAGATATAAATAGTATATCTATTAATTATAGAGTCTAGTTCTTATACTTAGATATATTAAGACCTCTATTAGTAGCTTATTCTTTATTCTTATCTAATTTTAAACCTAATTCTATAGCTTATCTTTATTAAATTTAGCTTTTAAGATATTATAATAAGTATATTAAATATCTATTTCTAGAAATTAATTTATAAGATCTAGATAATAAGGTTCTAATAGTTTACTTATAGTATTATTTATAGTTTTTATAGTATTATCTGTTTTAAACTTATTAGATCTAGTTATAATATATAATTATAACTTTATTTATTTTATCTATAAAGATTTCTTTATTAAGAAGTAATACTTTAAATTTATATTAGTATATATATCTAATAGATATCTATACTATAGCTAAGAGAATTATTTTAGTCTATATAATACTTTATTATCTATTTTAAAGTCTATAGATTATATTATATATAACGTGTTTAACTACCGAGTGTCTATAACTACCGAGTGTTTATAAAATATCTTAGTACTACTATCTTATATTAGAAGTTATTACTTTCTTCTCTACTACTATATAAAAAATCTACTAAGTATACTTATCTAAATCAGATGTCTCTTCTTTAATAAAAGAATATATATAAGCGTTATACTCTATCTCTCTATACCTTCTATAGTATCTTCGGAATTACTAGGCTATATCTTAATTATCTCTACTATAAGCTTTTTTTCTACTCTACTACGCTAAAGGAGACTCTAAAGTTACTACTTATAGCGTCTTACTAAACTTTAATACTCCTCTAGTATTAATCTACTCTCTTTTTCGCCTCTTACGCTTAGTTAACTTATTATTAAGCTCTTTAAGCTCTTGAATATAAGCTAACATAAGCGTATTCTAGTGTAATATAATTTTAGCGACTTTAACAAGCTGTAGAAATCTATCTTTTACTAAACTAGGTAAAGAGCTTAGTCTATAATCTAAATTCAAGTGTATTACTTAGTATTCTAGACTACTATAGTGTCTCTTATAATAGAAGTTCTAGAGAGGTCTAGAGTCGAATGTCTAGTTTATCTAGTATAACTTATATATCTAATAGAACTAAGCCTATATCTCTAAAGCTTGATTTAATATTAGCCTCTATAAATGTCTCGAAAAAAGCGTTACGAAAAGCTAGTAAGAAGCCTCTCTTATTAATATAGAAGACGCGTCTCTATACTAAGGCTCTAATACGCTAAGTACTAGACTTTAAGTACTATAAAATAACATATATCTAAAGGTTAGAGGATATAGAATGAATAAGGCAGTATATAGAGTGTAATAATCTTGTTCTTCTTATAGAAGTCCTTGAATTCCTGTGAGTTATAACTCTTATGACTATCTAACATAAGTAGTCGATGTACTCCTACTTAGTGTATCTTTGTATACTTGTTAAAGTGCTTTAACTACTCTAGGCTAAGCTTGTTCATTGTCTATCTATTCTTAGAGACTCTAAGAACCTAGTTATCAGGTATACTAGTCTCTTTATACTAATTAGAGAGATGTACCCTGCCTTTATAGATAATAAAAGCTGGGATTATAGCGCTAGTAGTAGAGATTCTCTAGATAATTATAACCTACTCCCGGTCTTCTAGTTGAACTAGATCTAGTCGAGTATGTCTCTTAGAGCTAGTAATAACTTTTATAGTCCTAATAACATTATCTAGAATCTAGATTTATTAAAGTTATAGGTAACGTGGTTTATTAGGACCCTGCGCATATCAGGACCCTGCGTACTCTAAAACCTATATAAAAAGCTGCTTAGTAAGCAACTCTAACTTTTTAGTTTATATATAAAAAAAGCTAAAATTGAAAATTTAGTTTTATTACTATATAAACGAATAAAAGACAAAATTTCAGACGTTTACTAATTGTAGTTAACGATTCGCTTAAAATTACCGCTATATTTATAATTTATTTTTCATTTCTTTAATAACTAAGTGATTATAATTAGTACGCATCTAAAACTCAATACTATATTTCTTTATATACTACTGAAACTAGTTTGTTAGTTTTAGCTTTTTTCATCAATAGAATAAAAAGTTAGTACTGCTTACTAAGCTGCTTTTTATATAGGTTTTAGAGTGCGCAGGGTCCTGATATGCGCAGGGTCCTAATAAACTACGTTATCCTTATCCTAGATACTATACTTAGCTTTAGTATTTTTAACTAGTTGAAACTAGTTACTGATTATTATAGGATCTTTCTACTTTACCCTCTAATAGTCCTTAGCTCGAATAAAGCTCATTTTTAGCTCATCTAAGCGCTTTATAAATCTCCTAGTCTAGTTCTTATTAACCTTCTCTCCACCTCGCGCCTCTAGTAGTTTATTTGCTATATCTTCCACATCTACTAGTCTGGGAGAAAACCCTCGCGAATCAAGGTCGAATATATATTAGATAATAGTACTCTCTTCAGCCGGGGTAAGCTTCTAGCAGTTAGGCTAGCAATCGTGTCGTGGTTGTATTCCGTTCGCGCGTCTTCGTAGGGTTTTAGCAGTAACATTGAAAGCTGTAGCACTCTCCTCAGGGGTTTTAAACTGGCTATCTTGAAAGGCCTGTAATGCAAGAGTAAGCCTGCCTTCCTTCTGAGTAGATTGCGCGTTTTTTGGTTGAGACATGACGTGTTGAAGGTTTATTATAGTTGCTAAGATATTTCGCGGACACTCGGTGGTCACGGACACTCGGTGGTTAAACACGTTATATCTTTATCTTTTATATATATATATATATATATTTATCTTTTTTATATAACGTGGTTTACTACCGAGCGACGCATATCGCCAAGCGACGCACTTTCCCCTACCCTACCACCTAAAGGGTAAAATTAAATAATCACAACATATTATATTAATTAATCTGAATCTGAATCTAATGAACTAGAAGTATCTATAGCCTCTTAACAAGTTCGTGTATTATGACTAGACTTCCTGTAGGTACTACATCGTCGCCTAGACGGCTGCCCCTCCTTTTACCTACCCTCCTTAGAGCGCTTGTCGCGTCGAGCCTGTTCCTCTACTTCCTTCTAAGCTAATACGTCCTGCGTATCCTCTACAGTAAGTACCCCCCCTTAACAGGCCCGAGTCTTTTTAGCCCTCTAGCGTTTACTTAGTACTTCATTTGCCTTATAAAGGGTATAGACTTCGGCTAATAATAAAGTCATCTCATAAGCTAACAGCTCTATACCCTTAGCTAATACAGCTACTATCTAGAAAATAGGGGTTAGCGAGCTTCCTTGATAACGTGTAATCTGATTCTTAACTAATGTCGTCTGTAAAAGAGTATTAGTTAGGTTATAAGGAAGAAGTCTATAAGACCTAAAGGTTAATATCAGCAGAGGGGGTCTACAATACTATATTTCGCCCGCATATTCTCAACTAGTCGATACTACATGCTAATAAGCTCCAGATCTTCGTACAGGGCTCTTTAGAAGTTGTAAACACGATTAAAACACGTCTTTAACTCTAGTTGTCGTTAAATAAATCAATATACCTAGTTCTTACTAACGCATAGTACCTCTTAAGATTTAAGCAGGAGATTCGCTATATCTTCAACACTAGTTAGACAGGGCCTAATTCCTCTTGAATCTAGATTAAGTATATATTAAACAATCGTGTCCTCCTCTAAGTTGTTTAATTTATAACAATTAGCTTTAATTTCAGAGCGATGGGTTTAGCCAGCTATTCTATGTCGAAGTGTTACTTCAGGGACCTTGTAGATCTTTGCTATAGAGTGTTTACTTAGCTTTTTAGACGTTCGAATAGCCTTGATAGCTAGAATAATTCGCGCTTCTTAGGTTTGAATTTCTATAATAAATAGTTGAAAAAACGCGTCTTAAAGTTTATAAGGAGTGAGGTAGGGAAAAGTGCGTCGCTTAGTAATATACGTCGCTCGGTGGTAAACCACGTTATATAAATATATTTTTAATATTATATTAATATATAGACTATTTATTTAGTATAGCTAGTAATAATACTACTCTATATATTTCTAGTCTATATATAGTAGAGAAGGTCTCTAAATAATTAGTATTTATAACTTAACTAAAGTCTTAATTAATAATATTCATTATCTTAGTTTAATTAAGTATTAATTAGATTCTAGTAGATTAAACTATACTTAGTTCTAAAATTATAAATAGTACTAGAATCTATTTTATAAGATTTTAGAACTAATAAGTTATCTCTTATAACGATATAATACTTATTTAGACGATTTATAGTAGTTTAATTATTTCTAAAGTAATTTAACTACTTTAGAGCTAATGTGGTTTACCATCGAGTGGCCTATATCACCGAGTGGCCCACTTCAAAACTCATACAAAAAACGTCTGTGCATAACCGTGCACTTTATACATTTGTAAATGAAAATATCTAAAATTAAAATTTTAGTTTTGTTAATATATAATTATTATTTAATCTTAGTTATTAAGCATTACTTAGCTTATACTAATGTGTTATTCAAAAAAGAAAAAATAGTTAATGATTACAGGGGTCTTTTTAAGCGAATCATTAATTAAAGCTTGTAAAGATTTAATATTAATATTATTATAATCTTGAAAGCTTGTTTCTTTAATAATATTTCAATCTTAAATGAATATATTCATGAATACATAAGATGCACGGTTATGTATAGACGTTTTTTGTATGAGTTTTAAAGTAGGCCACTCGGTGATATAGGCCACTCGGCGGTAAACCACGTTATTATACTTTAATTACTCTTCTAGAAGCCTTTCTTAGTTATTTATAATATTATCTTAAGATTCTAAAGTAAAAAACATAGCTTATTATTTTATAGAAGTCTATTTAAAGTATCTCTACTTTCTAAAATATAGTAAAATATTAAGTAATAGTAAATAAATACTTCTTTATCTATCTATATATATATAACTAGTATATAGTTTAAAATACTAGTAGAGTTATTAATAAAGTAAGCTAGCTATTAATATAATAATAGTACTAAATAAATAACGTAGTTTATTAGCGAGTCGATTATATCACCGAGTCGATCACTAAAAATATATATAAAAAACTTCTATACAACTATAGTAAAAATCTGTGATACTTAATTAAAATTAATAAAATTAAAAACTTTACTTTATTATATTATATATAAGTAATAGTAGAAATCTTAGATACTAACTAATTATAACTACTAAGTTATTAAAGAAATAATTTTCTTTTAATAAATACAGGGGTAATGTTAAGCGAATCGTTAGTTATAACTAGTAAACGTCCTAAAATTTCAAAATCACTTATTTATATAGTAATAAAGTAAATTTTTTAATTTTATTAATTTTAATCAAGAATTATAGATTTTTACTAGAGTTGTATAGACGTTTTTTATATGTATTTTTAATGATCGACTCCGTGATATAATCGACTCGCTAATAAACCACGTTATATAAAATACTATTATAGTAGTACTATCTATATACTAGTAATATATACTAATAGTCGGTTTCCCTTCCCTGTCGCTTCGCTAGGGGTCGGCGGAAGTAAGTGTCTCCTGCAAGCAAGTGTCTCCTGTAGCCGGGATTTCTCCGGCACATGTTCCCACACTAAAAATTAGCCTGTAAACGATGATTTATTATCTATATAGCTGCTCTTCAAAGTCTAGGAAGTCGGCATTTGCTCTTATTAAGTCTGTTGAGGCTATACTGTCATAAGAGGAGCCTGGAGCACTATCTAGATACTCTGGAATAACCTTACTTGTATTAAAAGAGTAAGAGTTACCTAAATTAAAGATAATCTCGCCTTCTTCTCCTTCTCCTACTATACTAATAAGATCTTATGTTTAGTATACCTTAACTTCGTTAATAGCTTATACTAATTTAGGATAAAATTCAGCTGTACACTGTAGTTGTTTAATAAAAGTAGGCTCCTTATCTAGCTCGCAGATTTGAATTAAATTATCTGGATGAGGGAGAGTACTGTCCTTCTTATACTATAAAAGCCTAGCCTTTTAGGATCTCTTGTCTTTTCTTGCCTGTACACCCTACTTAAGAAGTAACTTCTTAGCCTTGTTTATAGCTGCTTAAAGCCTCTTTTCCTCCTTATGTAATTAATCACTCTTTTCTTTAGCCTCTTTCTTGTCAATTTACTCTTATAACCTAATAACAGTAGAGCCACCCCCTTTACATATACGCTTCCTTAATCTTTTCTTTCTTCTTATATCATTAAGTATCTTTTGTTAAAGAGTATAGTACTCAACTGTAGTAAGATGTGTCTTTTAAAGAGATACTCTAACCTCTTTTATTATACGCTTGAATAGATTAATAGAGGGATCGGAGAATTAAGTAGGATCTTGAGAACCAAGGGCTTGTATACTAGTAGTAGTAGACTATAATTCGTCTGGCTGTTAAGGTGGAAGTAGAGGCAATTCAGGATCTTCTTATACATTAGTTAAAGCTCTCTTCTTCTTTCTATATAAACGTATCTGTTTCTTAACTACTTTCTAACTTGGCGGATAGTTCCTGGATTTAGTAAACATATTTTAAATTATCTATGTTTTCATTATCTTTTCACATATAGAGGTAAGGTCTTGAAAGAATGAGGTGACCGAGTACTCGAAGTCAAGGCTATGGAGTACAGCGGCAATAGCTTGTTTGTGGTGCTCTTTAAAAGGGCGAAAGACGTTAACATCTGCTGGTTGAAGAATATGTATATAGTGTGAGGGGTAGTACTAAAGGAGTATATGATTCTCGTAGTATATAAGTCGGAATCGGTTATATATATGCGTCTTGTAGCTATCAAGGAGCAGGATTTACTATAGTTTATCTGGGCTAGTACTAAGCTCTCTAATAAGATGTTTAGTATATACTATAATTATCTGATTATTAATATATCCTATAGGCGAGTAATCTACTAATTCCTTTCTAGTTAACTCCTTTACTATCTAATTCTCTATAATATCCTTTCTAGGCGTAATTACAAAAGGAGCCGCCGCTCGTCTATCTACGTAAATTATCTCTACTATAGTAACCGACTTTCTATTCTCAGGATTCGCTATATATAACTCTTTAACTTGTATTAGAACAATAACATTCTCGCTACTAGCACACCCGACTCTTACTCTAGATTCGTCTATATTCTACACGTATTTAGCCTTCCGGATCTTGTATTATATAAGTACAGCTATATATTTATTAAACCATTCATAGATCTCGTCTTCGGTATGGGATTCAAGGCAGTTAAAGGCAATAGGCTTCGTATTAATTATATAGAGGTGAGTACACTCTTTCAACCACTTGCGGAACCAGGACTCGGACAGGGCCTTTTGAGGGGGCATTTGGGCCTAGGGAATTAGCTAATTATCTAGAATAAGGATAGAAAGTATTACCTGTTTTAAGTTTGTAATAGCTGCTTGTACCATAGAGTGAGTAGCCCCCAGGGCCATCTCCCACTGCTCATAACAATACTGACGAATAGCCTCCTCCTGGCTATCATTTAACACTTTATTATTCCCTCCATGAGTGTTGAATGTGCCTTCCAAATTCCGCACCCTCTCCCTTACTCTCTTTACTGCCTTCTGTACCGATTTGTCGTTGGCATAGAATATTCGAGCTCCTGTAGTTGCACTTTCGCCACCATCCTGCTCCTTTACCTACTCAACAGCGCTACGTATACGCTCCTTCTTTTCGGCTTTTGTAGGTGGCATAGTTACAGGGGGTAGGCTACTGCGAATAGGTTCCATTTTAGTGATTTAGGATAAATAAGGTGGTGGTGGAAATAATTAAGATGGTATGCATATATAAAATTAGTAGGGGGCTAATCTACGGCATTATAGGAGACACTTGCTTGCGGGAGACACTTGCTTCCGCCGACCCCTAGCGAAGCGACGGGGAAGGGAAACCGACTATTAGTAGTATATAGTAAGAGAAAACCTTTAAAGGTTACTTAAAAGTTTTTATAAATAATCTTACTACTAGAAGTATTATTATTATTATTATTCATTACTTATCTTATTACTTAATATATTACCTTTCATCTTCTTATTATTATTAATATTAGTATTAGTTTTTAAGTTTTCTTTTTTAGAACTATTAAAATTAAAATTTTCTAAGTTACTATTAGTATTTAGATCTATAAATAACTTAGATTTACTATAATACTTAGCTAGTAAGAGAATATTAATATAGAGGTATATCTTAGAGATTAATATTAGAGAAGTCGAAGAAAGTATATAAACTATTAAATACTAAGAATATATATATTATAGTATATTTACTAGAAACTAGAATACTTCTTATATAAATATTAGTAAGATATATATAATTTAATAAGATAAAAGTAAGAACTATATATATTAGTTATATTTCTATTAAAGTCTTTCTTAAAAACCTTATTTTTTAAGTATTTTCTATCTAATTTAGTAGCTCTAACTTTATTAGATTTATTATACTAGGTTAACTAAATATATAGAGAAGTAAAATAAAAGATATAAGTAGTTAGATTAGTAGATACTTATAAGGTATCTATATATACTCTTAAAAGTAATATTATTATAGTCTAAAATAGTATATTTAGAGCTATCTATATTATTATTAGATCTAGAGTATATATCTATAAATTTAGAGTATTGATTAATTACTCTACTCTTCTAGTTTTTCTTATCTTAAATAGTCTTAAGTAGATACTTTATTTATATTATATTTACTATATATAGACATACTAGACTATATAGTATCTAAGCTCTTAAGAAAAATAATAAAGTATTATTAGTTTATAACCTCTAGTAAGGATCTTATATATTTCCTTTTTAGAGATAGTATACTTTATATATAATAAAGATAGTATTATCTTTAACGTGGTTTATTACTAAGCGGGCTATATTACTAAGCGAGTTACTTTTCTCTACTTCTTTACCTACTACCTAAGACACGTGATTTCTCTATAATAAATCATGTAGATTTATACTAGCGAAGCCTGGATTATCCTAGCTATAGAAGTAGTTTAATCATCCTAAAAAATAAGTATTTAAAAAGCTACTAACCTCTATAATATATCTAGAACAGCTCTTACTTATTAAATAGCTAGCTAAACCTCTCGCGACGAAATCACCGCTAATTGTTATAAGCTAACCGAGATAGAAGAGGAAGTGATTATTCGATATATACTAGACTTAGATACACAAGGATATACGCTCTAGCTTACTAGTATTAAAGATATAGCGAATTATATACTTAAATCGTAAGGAGAGAGACGTATTAGAAAGCTCTAGGTACATCGATTTATATAACGTTAACTACGATTAAAGACACGATTTAATCGCGTTTACGACTTTTAAAGAGCCTTATACGAAGATTCTAAGCAAATTAGCATATTGTTTCAGCTTGTAAAGAATATTATAACGATTCTCAAACTAACTAACTAAGGTAACTAAGTATCGCTAGGGTTTGTTACTTACAAAGAGGTTCAATCGCGGACTAGGTGTTTACTCGGAGGTAAACTCGTTACTTAACTACAAAGCTGTCAAGGTAGTGATAACAGTGTAATATTGAGTTAAGCACGAAGCTCCTATCTAATAGCAGACGTGCTAGTCTTATATAGAACCTTCGTCCTCGCGTACTAACAATTAGATCTTCTAGACCCTTAGATCCTAAGCTCTAATGCAAGCTCCTACAAGCTCCAACAGTCATGTGACTCGATAAGCGAGTCACGTGTTTACTAGTGCAAAGAAATCCTTAGATCGCTTAGCTAACCTAACCGATCCCTCGATACTATAAGAGTATATGATAGTACTTAACCTGTCAGGGCGCCGCCTAGTCTTCACTAATCACGTGTACACGTGATTCGTGACAAATATAAGGGTAAAATATAAGATCTAGGACTACGATTTCTACAACTTTGATAAGATAGGCTTTATAATAGGCGTTATTAGCCTAGCTATAGTTATTATACACGCCGATCGACGTAGTAGAGGTAAGGTAGTTTAGCTAGGTAATCAGGAATAGGCTATATCGATTATTTATATTAATAGTAAAGGAGGGAAAATCTCTTCGTTTTTAGTAGTCTAAGGGAAATATTACCTCTCTAGCTAGTATACTAAAGGAGGCCTCCTAGACGACTAGGTTATTGCCTAGAATAGATATAACACTTTAATAAGTATACTACTACTTAGGCAAAGGGTCTATATTAAATACTTGTCCTTAATAGGCATAAGAGTTATAAATTAGCTATATTTTAAGAGTACTATATAGCTAACAACATTATAACTCTCTATCTACCTCCTTACTTGTCTTATCTTACCTAGCTACTTAATATAGGATACTTTAGTATTCTTAAGCGTATGTATAGACGTTAAATTAAGCTCTTTATCAAGGCTTATATCAACTATATTATAAAGATTAAGTTTTTTTTAGCCTTCTACACAGCTTATAATTAGTTAATAATAACTCGAAATACTAAAGCTAGGTCTTATAGAGCTAGGTTAGTATCTTTTAATCTATAGGTAGTTATTTCTAAGCTTAATATCAGGTTATAGACTCTAACACCTTCTATAGACCTCTCTATAAATACTAACCTATAGGTCTCTTAGACTCCTTACAACCTAACTAAAGCTCTCTTATAGACTATACTAGTTAAAAATCATATTATACTCTATTAAGGAAGCTCGCTAACACCGATTTTTAAGACAGTAGCTATATTAGCTAAGGGCATAGAGATATTAGCTTACAAGGTGACTTTACTATCAGCTAAAGTCTAGACCCTTCGCTAGGCAAATGAAGCCCTTAGTAAACGTCGGAGGGCTAAAAAGACTTAGATCCGTCAAGGGGGTGTACTTATTATAGAGGATACGTAGGATGTATTAGCTTAAAAGGAGATAGAGGAGCAGGCTTGACGCGACAAGCGCTCTAAGAAGAGTAGGTAAAAGAAGAGGCAGCCGTCTAGGCGACGATATAGCACTTGTGGAAAGACTAGTCATAATATATAAACTTGTCAAGAGTCTATAGAACTAAATAACTCGTTAGATTCCAAGTAGTTTAGTTAATTAAATATGTTATAGTTAAGTAATTATATATTAAACAGGTTTAATAGAGGAAAGTAGCTCGCTCGGTGATATAGCTCGCTCGGTAATAAACTACGTTATTATATCTCTACTATATAACCTCTAAATGTCTTATAACGAAAACAAAATTAACTTAGCTATCTAAGTACTCGAAAATAACGCGTTAATAATCTAACAATACGCTACTAAAGTCTATAATATCTCTCGATCTACTATTTCGAACTAATATACTAGAATATAACTATAACACGATTATAAGCCTAATTTAAAGAAACTTACGAAGCTAGAGAAGGAGGCGATAGTTAAGTATATATTAGAGTAGGATTCGAGAGAGTTTTCGTCTATAAAGGATATAGTATAAGAAATAGCTAATAATTTACTAAAGAAGCGTAAGAGGTAGTCTATAGGTAGAAACTAGCCGGACAACTTTATTAGGCGTACACCTAAGCTAAAAACTCGATAGAGTTATTCTTATAATTACTAGTAAGCTTTAACTAAAGATCCGCGTATTATTAGTCTATAGTTTATACTTATATAGTTATTTAAAGATAAATATAGTATTATAGACAAGGATATATATAATTTTAATAAGACTAGCTTTATAATAGATGTTATATCGTCTTAGCTTATTATTATAAGTTTAGAGATATATAGAAGATGTAAAAAATTTTAGCTACGTAATTATAAATAGATTATAGTTATTTAAGAAGTTAATATAATAGACTAGATAATGTCGTCTTTTATTATATTTACTAGTAAAGTACTTATTTCTTCTTAGTATATAAATATAGATATACTATACAACTAGGTAATTAATATTAGTATAAATAGCTAGATAAATAATAAGCTTAGAGTTATATAGTTAAAGTATTTTAATAAGTATATAAAAGTATAAAGCGTTAGAGGATATAGATTATTAATTATTAATAGTTATAAAAGCTATATCTCGCTTAAATTCTAGTAACTTTATAAAGACTTTAATATTATTACTCTTTATATACCTCTATATTTATCGTATTTATCATAGCCGCTTAATGTTACTTGTTTTTCGCTATTAAAGTAAGTATATAGAAATAAGATCTTAGGCTTAGTATAATATATTTCCCGGTCGAGCCGATCACCTAGTCGAGTCGATTACTAGAATACTAAAACGTAATACTTAATTAATTCTAACTCTCTAATAAAGAGGCTTATATTCTTTTAGCTGTTTAAGCCTTTAATTTAGGTTAATTTAAGAGTATATAAGCTTATATTAAAGCCTACGATATATCTCATATAACTCTCTATAACCGAATATATAGAATTTCTTCGCGACGTAATACTCCTTCTAATACTTAAAGACTTACCTCTAAAGAAGAGCTAGCTATTATATAATATATTCTTAACCTAGATTCGTATAGATTTCTATCTTAGCTAGTAGCTATTTAAGAAATAGTAGACCTTCTTCTCTCTAAACGTAATATATCTATCTTCTATAGATAAGAATTAGACTTCTACCTTTATTAAACGCTATATAGAGATTAAAACAAAATTTAGCTATAAGTACGATTATAAAAGAGCTTAGTATAAAGATTCTATAATTCTTAGAGACTGGTTTAGGCTTATATAAAATATAATTACTAAATATAGAATCGTAGAGAAGGATATATATAACTTTAATAAAGCTAGGTTTCTTATAAGAGTTATTATAAGCTTAGAGTTAAGGAATCGTCTAAAGACTACTTAGCTAGGAAATAGAGAGTAGGTTTTAATTATATAAGACATAAACTTATATAGTTAGATACTTCCTTTATTTATTATTTTTAAGAGATAGTACTACCTCTTAGCTTAGTATAAGGACTTAGGCCTTCTAAAAAATTAGATAATTATATTAAGTAAGAATAGATAGATAATAAACGAGATTAGATTTAAGTAGATTTAACACTTTAATAAGTATATAAAAGGTTATATAGTTAGATGATATAGACTCCTTATTCTTAATAGCTATAAGTTATATATTTTAGTTTAATTTTAGTAATACTATTAGAATAATAGTATTATTACTCTCTATATACTACTACACTTATCTTATATCCTCTAGCCTCTTAACGTTAGCTGTTTTAGCCTACTAAAGGTATTATATAGTAAGTAAATTAAGAATCTCGTTTAGGTTAGAATTTAGTATAATACTAAGCTTAAGTTCCTTTCTATATTTAAAGAGGCATTCGACGCTATATTTATAGAGTAGAATATTAAGAGTAGATTTCGAGTAACTAGCTTAGTATTATATAATCTAGAGAACGTTCTTCCTTACCTTAATCTAAGGCTTAAGATACTAACTCTACTCTCTATAAACGAGCTAATCTAGATTCTAAAGACGCTATAGAACGTAATAGAGCTTGAATTCTAGACGATATATCTTAAAAACCGTATCGTATAACACTAAAATAGCTCTTCTATATTAATTAACGAGGCATTTGATCGGCTTACTAAGGGGGCTTAAATTATAGCATACGGAGCTACTCTTATAAGAGCTAAAATCAAGGTACTATAAGATGTAAATTAGTTTAAAAAGAGGAGAGAGAGAAAGCGAAAGAGGTGTATTTACTAAGGTAGAAGTCTTATAGTTAAGAAAGGTAGAGAAATTATTTAAAGTACTTAAACTTAGTAGAAAGACAGTAGTAATAATATATAGCGCTAGCGCTTAGAAGGTATGTAGCGACGTTGTAGTTTATATAATCAGGTTAGATATAATACTCGTATATATAAGATATCTTAGATTTTAATTAGTATAGAGTAGCTAGAGTTTTTTAAATAACGTTATTATAATATTTATAAAGTTATAGCGTTTTAGTATTCTAGTAATCGGCTCGACCGAGTAATCGGCTCGACCGGGAAATATATTATAATTATATTAATAATATTACTAAAGAAACCTTTCTTCTAGCTTTTAAAGTAGCTTTTTATAAAGCGTTTATAAAGGATAATATCTACGCGAGCTTTTAAGGTACTAGGTTGTTTTTATATAGCTTAGAAGTTATATTATTAAAGCTTAATATAAAGCTTTATATACTAATACTAATAATACTAGAAGACAATTTATAGATATCTAAAATACTATATAATACATGTAAGATAGAGGCTTAATCAATACTTATTTAAGACTAGATTCGAAGATACTAAGATTTATCGCCTAGTTCTATTATTAAGTCTCTTAATTAACTAGAAAGAGGTTCTACTAGAATAGTATATAATATAGTATTAATATAGAAAGAAAATATAGATCTTTATAAGATAACTTAACGTGTTTTATCACTTAGCGAGCTATATCACTTAGCGAGCTACTTTTCTAGACCCCCTAACTACTAAACCCTACAACACTACTAAATCAAGCTTAAAACAGTTAATTTAAATCGGAATCTGATGAACTAGATATATCTACAACCTCTAAGCAGGTTCTTACATTATGACTAGGTTTACGGCAGATACTATAGACCCGACTAGTCTTATAGCGCCGCTTCGACGGACCCTCGCTAACATCTTTGTCGCGTCTCTTCTCTTTAACTAAGCCCTTATCCTTTAAAAGCTGCCCTGCCTGCGATCTAGTAAGAGGTCTAGAATCCTATAAACGAGTTCTTTTCACACGTCGCTACTTTAAAAGGACCTCATTTGCCTCTTCAAGTGTTATAATCCTATTAGTTATAAGCGTTAACTTGTAGTTAATCGCGACTATAGCCTTTACTAGCTAGTCAACAGTAGTAATGATCTGAGTTAGCAAGCTTCTCTAGTACTTAGCTAACTAATCTTTAATTAGAGCAGACTAGGAAATAGCTTTAATTACATTCTTTAGCGTCTAGGAGACTTAAGGAAGAGGTGAACTAGAGGGGGTTCCTTAGGGAGAAGGCGTCTATAAACGAATATCTAGCTTTAATATTACTACTTATAGGTTCTAAGGTACTAAGCTAGACCCTTAGAAGCTACCTTTAACGTTTTTTTCTATAAAAACTATAGTAAAGGCTACTTTAAACATAGGAAAGAACTTATCCTTAGTAATATATATGATTTAAAGCTAGATAAGACGCGATATCTAGTTACTATACGCCTGTTTTAACAGGCTAAATAAGCCGACGTTAAGAGGCTAAGTTAAGTATAAGGAATAAGAAGGTAGACATAGTAGTATTATATCGTTTTTCTTATAGTATTTGTTAAACTTAGTATTAACGTAGCTCTTGTAACCGTCTAATACAAGTATCTGATAATAGCTAACTCGACGTACTTAAGTTACTTAATTAAAGTGTTTAAGCTATTCTAACCCTATATTATTATCTGTCTAACTGTTTTAAGTTGTTTTAACAACCTAATCCGCTAGTATATTACTGTTCTAGTACTAAGGCGTAAGGTGAAATCAACCTTGAATATATAGAAAAGGAGGTACTATATAGCTGTCTACTATAACTATACAAATCGCTATAGCCTATTCTTAATTACTAGGCTAAACAAGCTTTAGATTAGACTGTTAATTAGAGTATGTAATAACTATCTTTCTACTAATTATATCTATTATAAAGCTAGTCTTGTCGAAGTTATAGAAATTAGAGTCTTAGATCCTATACTTTATACACATGTTTATAACTAATCGAAACCACGCGCTTAACACGTCTAGATCTTCTAAGAGGGCTCTCTAGTAGTCGTAGTCGTGAGAAAGACGTGTAGAAAGCTCTAGTCGTCGTTAAATAAAGTAGGAGGTCTAGTACTTCCCGACGTGTCGCCTGCTACGCTTGTCTATTAGAAGGTCGGCCATATCTTACACATCCGCCTTCTAGGGAGAAAACCCTCTAGTATCTTAGTCGAGAATATATTAAACAATCGCCTCCTCTTCTACTAGGGTCAGATTCAGCTGCCCGTGCTAGGTGTTCGTCTACAAGGTGCGACCAGCTATTCTGTACTGTAATGTCAATCGAGGGACGTTGAACTACTTTACTAGCTTACGTTAGCTTAAACATAGGTTCGTTCGCTTTACTTCAATCGTAAGAGTGATTCAAGCTTCAATTGTTTATATGTGAATCATTTTAACATAAAGAATCGCGTCTAGTAGTTAGATAGTTAGTGGTGGGGAAAAATGGCTCGCTAAGTGATATAGCTTGCTAAGTGATAAAACACGTTAAGCTATTACTAAGTGTAAGAGTTATAAAAGAAAATATATTTAGAGTTAAGAAATATTAATAGTAGAGGAGATAATTAGTTTAATTACTTCTATAGGAAATAGTAATTAGAAGAGTAGTAGAGAGATAAAAAAGAAGGTTTAAGTAGAGGGATACTATAGACGTTATAGTAAAATTAGATATAATTCTCGTACTTATTAAGTAGAAATAGTAGATAGTAATAACTCTAAATAATCTTATAGTATTTTATATTATCTAATAGCTTATTCTAGTATTATATAATTTATATATAATAATAAGTAGTTTCGAAAAGTAGCTAGCTCGCTTATAAAGTATATTATATAAAGACTCTAATTTAGAAGAGTAAATTAATAGTAGTAAGAATTAAGGCTATTATAGAATAGACTTAGATATTAATAGTAAGAGTATAGTAGAACTAGAAGACTTAAGGTAATCGTTTATAGAATATTACCTCTTTATATAAGGTTAGAGATAAAGTCTATTTAAGCTTATAGAATATACGAATAGAGAAGGCTAGTAAGAAACTCGACGCTCGATCTATAAAATTTATAGTTATTAAGGTTATTAGCCTATCTATATATAGACTAGATACTCTACCTAGTATCTATAATATCTTTAATATAGACTTATTATAGCTAGCCGCTATAGATCTACTACCTAGTTAAATTATAAACGATACTTAATAGTCTATAATCTTAGTAGATGATTCTATAGAGTAGCAAGTAGAGAGAATTTTAGGCTAGCGGCGGAAGAGGCTTCTAGAGAGAGGCTCTTATACTCGTCTTAAGTATAAGGTTAAATAGACTAGCTATACGAATCTAATATAGAAACCTACTACTAAATTAGAGAATATAGTAGCTCTAGACACCTATCTATAAGAGTAGAGAGAGAGGTAATATTAAGGGTTATATCTATAGAGTAAGTCTTAGAGTACTCTAGCGACGTAAGTATATAACCTCGCTTAGTAATATAATATATTAATCGTAACGTATTAACTTAATAGAACCTTCCAGGGTATACTTAGTAGAACTCTCTAGAATGTATAGACTAAGTATATAAGGTAGTAAGAACTCTACTCTAGAAAGAACAATCGAATCTTCTTATATATAGACACCTCTATAGTTTAATTTATAGCATTTACTATAAGTCTCGACATTTAGAGTAGAAATAAGTTAAGTTCTTATCGTTTTCTATAATAGATGTCTAGTATCTTAACCTAGATAGTCTCGAGTACTTTAACCTTATATAGTTTAGATATATTAGATATACTAACGTTATTATTAGAGGTTACATCCTAACTATAGCTTTTATATACGTGTATAACTTTTATATACACGCTTAGTTAAACGCTTAGTTTTTATATATTACTTAGCTTAAGAATAGACGTTCTTATAAAAATGCCTGTCTTACTTTCTTATATACTTCTCTCTTTAGCTTTCGTTCTTATATATAGAAGCTACTATAGTTTAATTTACGAGTATTTACTATACGCTCTAATAGTTATCGTCGTTAGGTTTATTCGTTCTCTAAGAACTAGTTAATAGTATTCTAGTAGTAGCTCTACTACTAGCTAGTAGGTTAACTTAGCTAGTACTAGAGCTAGTAGACGCGACTAGTTTTAGAGTAGCGAGAGCTATTATAAATAAACTTCTAAGCTAGAGTACTTAAAGTATAACGAAACCTAATCTATCTAATAAAAGGTATCGTTTCGATAAGTTAGTTACTATATAAAGAGTAGTTTATATTATAGGTTATTTACTTAGAGGTAAACTTATTACTTATATAAAGTAGTTAAAGCTTAAAAGATATTAATAACTAAGTAAAATAAGTTAAGTATAAAGCTTCTATATAATAGTAGATATACTAGTCTTATATAGAACCTTCGTTCTTTATTCTAATAGTAGATATACTAGTCTTATATAGAACCTTCGTTCTTTATTCTGATAGTTAGAGTACTTATCTCGCTTATCGCTCTAAGCGACTTAGTAGACTCGGTCGCTTATCTCTCTAGGTGATCTAATATATTATATAATATAGTTCTAAGGAAATCTCTAGACCGCTTAGCTAGCCTAAGCGTTTCTATTTACTATAAGAGTATATAATAGTACTTAATCTATTAGAACGCTATCTAGTCTTTACTTATTATCTATTTTAGTATATAATTTATAATATTAGTATACTTAGATAATTAAACTTATAGCTTCTAGTATCTAGAATAGAGCTTTATAGTAGATAATATACTTCTATAAACTCTATACTAATTAGTCTATAAATTTAGTAGTATATAACTAGTAATTAAATACCTTAAATTTAATCTATTTAATAGAATAGATAAATCTAGACTTATAATCTATTAAGTAGCTCTCTTTTTATCTAGTATAACTAGTATAGTAAGTCTATATAGTAAATATAAAGAGTTTATAGAATAGTATAATATTAACTAAAGAGATAAAGGTATTAATACTTATAGCTAATATAGTTTATTAGCGAGTCGATTATATTACTAAATCGATTACTAAAAATATATATAAAAAACGTCTATATAACTCTAGTAAAAATCTATAATTCTTAATAAAAATTAATAAAATTAAAAACTTTACTTTATTATATTATATATAAGTAATAGTAGAAATCTTAGATATTAACTAATTATAACTACTTAGTTATTAAAGAAATAAGTTTTTTTTTTATAAATATAGAGGTGATTTTAAGCGAATCGTTAGTTATAACTAATAAGCGTTCTAAAATTTTAAAATTACTTATTTATATAGTAATAAAGTAAATTTTTTAATTTTATTAATTTTAATTAAGAATTATAGATTTTTACTAGAGTTATATAGATATTTTTTATATATGTTTTTAGTAATCGACTCGGTAATATAATCGACTCGCTAATAAACTACGTTATATATATAGTCTTACTATTATATATACTATTATATCTAAATAGTACTAGCTATATCTACTCTTAAGTTAGACTAAACTATATATTTTCTTAATAGTATAAGTAAAGAATATTTATAGTAAGATATTAGCTATTTCTCTTATTATATATATAAAACGTCTACTAGTAGCTCTTTAGAAGACTATAGAGATATAAGAGAGTATAATATAACTAAATAAGTAGCTTACTATATATAATATATAATAGTTTCTAAAGAAAAGATAATTATTAAGTATTTATATAGAGGTTATTCTAATAGTCTTTATAGAGACTTTTATTTACTAAATTATAATAAAAGTAAAGAGTCTTATAGTATATAAAGAGTAGCTTATAGAATTTAATAATAAAAAGAATAAACTAAACTACTTTTAGAAGCTAGTAAAAAAGATATTCTTTATATAGATAAAATATATATTACTAATTTATATTACTACTTAAGTAGCTAAATAGATTATAGAATTTATAAAAAATAGACTAAAAATACTTTTCGTTATTATTATAAAGTGTAACTATATAAACTTTAAATTATAAGTCTTTATACTTAAATTATTATTATTATATTAGAATTAGTAGTAAGAGAGTATTCTACTAATAAGGTACTTATCTAGTATAATAATATATACGAACCTCTACTATAGATAGTAAGAGATGAAGTATAGATAGTTCTATAATCACGTATATAAATAAGTTAAGTCAGAGTAACTTCGCCTCTAAGGTATCATGTGTTTTTATTCTATTATACAAATACAATAGACAATACAGACTATCATATGACCAGGAACAGACTTCAGTCAATCCCAGACACAACATCTGTCTTCCCAACTCAACTCATCCATCTACAAAAGCATTCGACGTGGGTCCTCAATATATTCCTTGACCTTCACCAAGAACTGCACAGCTTCCCTTCCATCCAGCAGACGGTGATCATAAGTCAAAGCAAGGTACATCATAGGTCTAATCACGATTTGACCGTTCACGACAACTGGCTTGTCCTTGATGGCGTGGAGTCCGAGGACTGCGGTTTGTGGGAGGTTGATGATCGGGGTTCCCATCAATGAGCCAAAGACACCACCGTTGCTGATCGTGAAAGTTCCACCGGCCATATCCTCGATTGTGAGTTTGTTGTCACGAGCCTAAAGGTTGTTAGCATGAAGCAACTCGAAATTTCTGGGATCAACAAACCTTCTTGCCCAATTCCGCGATGGACCTCTCAATTCCAACGAGGTCCAAAGTCTCTGTGTTTCGAACAACTGGTGTGACGAGTCCCTTTTCGGTGGCAACGGCAACACTAATGTCGACATAGTCTCTGTAAACGATGGTATCTCCACCATTCTCGCCCTCGATAGAAGCGTTGACACCTGGGAGGTCTCTCATGGCGAGGACGCAAGCACGTGAGAAAGCGCTCATGAAACCAAGCTTAACACCAGTCTTCTTCAGGACATCGTCCTTGTAGAGTTTGCGGAATTCCATGAGTGATGACATGTCCACCTCGTTGAAGGTTGTGAGAGAGGCTGCGGTGTTTTGAGATTGCTTTAGACGTTCAGCAATTCTCAGGCGCATACGGTTCATCTTGACCTGCGGAAAATTAGTACGAATCGTCCAACACCGCTACCAAACACTTACCCGTCGCTCTTCACGACTCCCCAGTGTGGGGCCTGAAGTGGCCGGCTTAGAATCATTCTTCTTAGGCTCTTGTTTTGGTGTGGTGTCCTTCTTCGGTTCGGATTTTGGTTGTGGAGGTGGACTCGATTCGGCCTTTTTAGTTAGCTCTGGATCCGAAGATGTTGGTTGTTCTTCTGAGGCAGGTTCCTTGGGTGACGATTCGGCCTCCTCTTTTGCTCCACCCTCTGGCGCTCCTCCAAGCTCGATACGGACCAAATCCTGTCCAACAACGACGGTATCCTCCTCATTGGCAAGGAATTCTTTGATAGTACCGGCCTCTGGAGCATTGACGGAGACATCAATCTGGGGGTAGACAGGTCAGCATATGTATATCCCTCAAAACTCGCAAACGCCCCAAAGGTGTAACTTACCTTGTCGGTCTCAATAGTAGCAATCTCCTCGTCCAGCTCAACGTAGTCGCCAATCTGTTTTGACCACTGCTTCAGAGTTCCTTCCGAGATGGACTCAGCCATCTGAGGCACCTTGACGATCTTGTCGGCATACGAACGAAATTGCTGGATGACCGGATTTGGGTATCGTAGATGTGGCGCACGAGACGAGCGCACGAAGCGCGATGCGACTAGAACCCTCCTAGAAAGCATTGCTGCGAATATGTGAGAAGAATAAGGAGAAAGAGTGGATGAGCAATGCCGGATTGTTGGGGAGGAAGTGAGGGAATGAACAGGATTGAAAGGAGGTAAAAAAGATGCTAGTGCTCTGCTTCTATCTCGGACAGAGACGGGACGCCGAGCCACCCAGCAACCGAGCGGCCTTGTAATTTCTGCCGAGTGACACTTGCAGAGCCTCAGCTAGTCTCGTCCAAGCTGCCCCAACTACATCCCTCCCCGCCAAACTGTCCACTGCCATTGACTTCGCCCACCACGCCTGAGCCGTGTTGCGACCCATCTACGAGGAAGCTGTTGATGAGAGCTGTCATTTGATACCGGATTCGCTGCAAAAAGGCCCTCTCCGTGCGCTGCACAACCGTCAAGATGTCTACCAAGCAGGCAGTATCGTGAGTTATTGGCCTCAGCTGGCAGAAGCTACAGGACCTAGAAAATTTGCTAATCATTCTCCAGCTCCCTCTACCGCCGCTCATTGAAGTTGGCCCTGGACTGGTCCGTCCACCGATACCTATGGAGAGGTCAAGCCATGTACCTACGATCCTTATTCGAGGCAAACAAGAACATTCGAGACCCAAGACAACAGAAGGCAAGCTGCGCGGAAACGTTTGGGTGGAGCTAGTCTAATCATGTGGGTTCTAGGCTTTGTTCCAAGAGGCAGAGGATTTATTGGAGAAATGGAAGCACCCTGATCCATACCACGCGCCAACAGCACCCGGAGGTTGGTTTATTCTTTGGTCACATCGAGGGCCAATTTTTTTGGTTGGAAAGCTGGAGTTGGAGAAATGCTGACCGATTATCAGGATCCAAATTTGAGCGCAATATCCCGGCACCGATCCTGGAACGTAAGTATTACCATTTTCAGGGAACGGGTATTGACTAACGGTATTTTAGCTCCTCCACATATTCAGAAGTAGAGATTTGCAACTGGCACGAGGCAATGCTAAGCGGGAAGCTGTATATGTACATAGCAGGAGAGAAACAAATTACCGTTACATTGAACCAAAATTCTTGCCATTACGACATTTATTGTGACGTAAATGCAAGGTTGATTCCTCCCGTTTCCTAACAGCTACGCTCATAAGGATTTCCACTTAATACCGTCTTGACTAACAATAAATTCACAAATGTACAACTTACCTGAGCCTGAATGTGGTCATTACGTTAAGTTTTCGTTATTTTAAGATTCCAGAAGAGCTGAAAATATGAAACACAAGGAAATAAAAAGAATTGCAAGTTACATCTCCAAATCAAAGATTCCATTGAAACAAGATAAAGCAGAAATCGCTCTCAAAACGGATGAAAGAATGACCGAGACGCGTCAAAGTTCAAGTCCTAACACAAAGATCATGCCACTAGAGAACTCGATAAGGAAATGCACAGCGATGGAAGAGTAGAATGTTGAAGATGGAAAAAATAGTTGTTTATCGGTTTCTCATAAGATTGTCTCTCAATAGCAATCCTAATCCATTGCCATGGATTTTAATGTACAACCAGAACGCGGAAAAGCAGCCGTAAACCCAAACCCATACGACACCCCATTATCATGAAAGCAGACCCTCAGAAAACCAACCAGCGCAGAGAACAAAAAATTTATAGCTCTTGGCTGCCAGCTGCCTTTCCTCCCTTGGCGGTCTTCTTTGGCAACAAGTCTGGGAAATGAGTTAGCAAATGCGGACAGGAGGAACAGGTGGGGAAGAAACGTACTCTGGTGAATGTTTGGTAGAACACCTCCCTGTGCGATTGTGACGTGTCCGAGAAGCTTGTTCAATTCCTCATCGTTTCTGATGGCGAGTTGGAGATGACGAGGGATGATACGAGTCTTCTTGTTATCACGGGCGGCGTTACCGGCCAACTCGAGGATCTCAGCTGCTAGGTATTCGAGAACGGCAGCGAGGTAGACGGGAGCACCTGGAAGACGCGTTAGAAGATGCGAGGTAGATGAGGCAGGAAATTGACTCACCAGCACCGACACGTTGTGCGTAGTTACCCTTTCGGAGAAGACGGTGGACACGACCAACGGGGAATGCGAGACCAGCCTTGGATGATCGACTGTGAAGACGAGTTAGCAATTGTAAATGCAAAGCGAGAAGACCAACTGCGACTCGAGATGCAAAGAATCGAAGTTGCAGATCCAGGTGTGCTAAAATCGAAGCAGGCGCGTCGATACACCACGATCCAAAACAAACCGACCAATGCATCGCGATACGCGCGGTGGAGATGGGAGGTCGAGGTGCAAACTCACGATTGGGCGTTCTTGGAGCCAGTGGCCTTTCCTCCGGATTTACCTCCAGTCATTTTGATGGTTGTTTGGGGGGTTTTTTTTGTTGGGATGTGGGTGGAAGGAGGAGTAAGTTGGAGATGCTGAAATGATGGAGAGACGTGTATGTTGAGTTGTCGATGAAAAGTTTGGATGGGGGAGAAGGTTGGATGATGGGGGAAGACCTTTGCCTTTGTAGCTTCCCAGCCGTGATGCGGCCGTCGCTAATCACTGGGGGATCAAAAGGTGCAGACCTCTCTAGTGTGGGCAATGGACACAGGGGCGGAGGGAGGGGAGAACCACGGGACACGGCGCGCTTTGATTGGGTGACTCCACTCCGACGCGCACCTGCAAAAATGCCGGCGTTGATTGCGAGTGCCAAGGCCCAGCCTCCCACCAAGGCCACCACCCAGAAGGCGCGCTTTGGGTGGGCGCTGTCACCGTTGCTGCCTCAGGATCGAAAGAAATCAAAACAGCAGGCGCGGTTCTGCACCGTGCTAAGCCCTTTCGAGAAGTGGTGGCCCGTGATTGCAATCACGGCGCTAGCTTGCGCAGAAGTACATAACCTCGACGACGAAGCTCTCTCCTTCATTCCCCCCAATTCTTCTTTCCAAGTATCAACACCATCGCCCACGTCCACCACTTTCACGTCTTCCTACCTCTACATTCTTCAATACCCAAACCACCCCCAACTTCAACCACCAACAAACCTCAAAATGCCACCAAAGGCCGCCGAGAAGAAGCCAACCGCCAGCAAGGCACCTGCAAAGGCACCAGCCGCTGAGAAGAAGGAAGCTGGAAAGAAGACCGCCGCCACTGGAGAGAAGAAGAAGCGCACCAAGACACGCAAGGAGACCTACTCCTCATACATCTACAAAGGTACGATTCCCCTTCCAGCTGTTCTGGTCGCGTCATTTGGGAGTCTTTGGATCGCGTCTTTTCTCTGGAGCACTGTCTCCTTTGAATCACCATTTCCATCGCAACTTCAATCGCGCCATTTTCCTCTGCATTTTTACTGACGTATCACTTTCCAGTCTTGAAACAAGTTCACCCAGACACGGGTATCTCCAACCGCGCCATGTCTATCCTCAACTCCTTCGTCAATGGTATGCATCCCCACACGACTTTTTTACACCTCACTTTCCCTAACACCCTTTGCAGATATCTTCGAGCGCGTTGCCACCGAAGCCTCCAAGTTAGCCGCATACAACAAGAAATCCACCATCTCATCGCGAGAGATCCAGACCTCGTAAGTTTTGGCGTCAACTACCTCCACAGCGCATCTGCTAACCTCTCCATCCAGTGTCCGACTTATTCTCCCCGGCGAACTCGCCAAGCACGCAGTCTCAGAAGGTACCAAGGCTGTCACCAAGTACTCTTCCTCCACGAAATAGGTTGCTTTTTTCTTCGGGTTTTTACAGGATGTCAAATCTGCGATGGCTTTGGTTTGTCTAGCATGGATGACAAGGTATCAGCTTTTTGCGGTTTGAGGTCCTTCGGGTCTCTTTTTAATGCGTTATGGACGGTCTGCTTTTTTACGGGGGCAAATGTCTTCACGGTCTGCTTTCGGGGTACGCGGCTGTACAATAAGTCTTCAGAATAGGGAATCAGAAGACACACAATTGAAACATGAACATCTACTTTTTAAATCATCTGCATTTCTGGATCTTGACGGGTTTTGTCTGCTCACTTTTCGGTCTCTCGGAAGCCTCTTCACCTTAAGGGGGTGCCTTTTCGATCAAATTTCTTCCAGCCTCAACATTCGTCCACTCTTTGATGGCCTAAGACTGGAAATTACGTTCGGTCCATCTTCTCGATTTGAAACTTTTCGCGACTTACTCCTCCCTCAGATATATTTTCTCAGTTAGGAGCCTTTTACGATATTCGGCATGGTTCACATATGACTCTTTGAGGAGTCTGACTCACTTTCCATAAAGCAACGTATGAATTTAGTGACGTTAAAGGCTGCGTCTCAAAATGCTTGTTGCTACATCAAGCGCAAGGATCGATTTGTCCATAGTCGTTCTGACTCTTTATGTTGCTCTGATAGAGTTAGTATCCTATTTTGGAGTGCATCCTTGAAGCGTAAAATAAGACAGCTTGTTAAGAAGATTTTTACTCAACGCAAGGCTGACAATGGGTTCCCTTGAATATACTTTGTACAAAGGTCACAAACCCTTTTTCTCTGCTCACAACCAAGAGCGTGTAAGTTTTCATGTTCATTTTTCGTTGTATTTGGATTGTTTTCCCCAATCTTGTATAAACTTGACTCTGCGAGCTTAATAATAAGTCTCGGTCCTTTCATACAAATAACGTATCCCCACCCTCTCCCTTATACATCTTGCTCTTGCTTTTTTATCTTATCCCAATCCCGCCTTGGTAGTTTTAACGACATGAGAAACTGGCTGCAAGATCCCCTTATTATTAATAGCCCCCAGCGCAGTTCCAGTACTCCACCCCATCTTCTCCAACATTGCCCGTCCCTTATTCTCAGCCCCAAGTTCAGGTGCCGAAGCCCCAACAATATCACCATCTCGATAACCACCGCCAAATCCACCACCTCCTCCCCCACGAAAAGGTCGAGGGGCTCTCTTGCCAACATCCCCTCTTGGGAGGAAGCAACGGGTGAGCTTTGCTTCAACAGCGGAGAATTTCGACTCGGAATAGAAGTTGGTTCGTTTTGTTCGGTAAAGAACTGGGAAGCGGAGGTCGCCGTTGCCAACAGATTTGGATTTTAAGTTGAAGGCGTTGGCCAGTTCATGAACGATCTTGCGATTGGCTTTGTCCATTGGCGTGAGAGGGAGACTATTGAACTTAGTACCTGAAGGTATCAAGTGAATGGAAGACTTACGTAGCATCAGTGCCCATCAAGAAGGTCTTCATGGCTTCCTTAACATCGTGAATGCCCATTCCCTCCTTGTACTTGGCTTTCATATCAATCTTGCCATTCTTGTTACCTAGTAGACCTTGAGCACGTAACTCTTCTCGCTCTTGTTTGCGCTCCTTCTTCTTTACTCGGTCGTTGTCCCATGCCTTCTGCATCGAAGCTTCGAGCTCTGAATCTGAATTATCTATGACAAGTTTACCTTTGCGGCCTTTGGGCTTCTTTTGAAGACTTGGGCGTTCATAGTCCATGATATCGAATCCATCGTATGCATCGGCGAGAGCAGTCGCATTGAGGAATTGGCCCTTTGAAGGGTTGGGGCCTCGAATCTTTGGCTTGCGGTCACGTTTTGAACGTTGTGAGAAGCCGATAAAATTATCTTCTTCGTCCTCCTCATCCGCCTCATCGTCAAAGAGCACCAGCTCGCCTGCGCGGTGAAGTTAGTCCACTTGTCAAAAAAACAAGCAAACTTTGTAAATATAATTAAGGCAACTTGCTCCATGTCCGAATAAATAGAATGAAAATGATATGACTTACTTGATCCCATGCCCAGCTCTTCCTGTTTTGCCAACAGCCTTGCAATTCGCTCATCACTCATTCGATCCATTTTACGTTGGAGGAGATCTTCGTTGTCCCCCTCATGGTCCTTGTCAGAATCGTCTTCCGAGTCAGTCGATTCCTCAGAATCGTTCATGATATCCCCCAACAATTTTTCCTCGGCATCAAAAGCGTCAATCATGGCCAATGCACGAGCTCCTGTCAAAGTGGCATGCCTGACCCATCTAGCTTCATCCATAGTTTGGCTCTCGTAGACAACGAGATAAGTTACCCCACTAGCTCGTTGCCTTTTCGATATGATTGCTTGTAGATCTCCTGTGCCACCATCGGAAGTGCTTAAATCATCGAAATCACGAATATCATCGGCGTCCCACGCAGCTGGAGACGTTCCGCTATCTGGAATAGGTCCTTCAGAAGAAATTTCATCCTCTTCTTCTTCTTCGACCACAATATCATTCTCATCTCCATTAAAATCACGGGTACGAAATTGGCTGTCGTAAGGGCTCTCGTCGCTTTCATTTTTCATGTTTGCAATATAGTCAGCGAGAATTGCGTCCTCCTCTTCCTGTTTAAGAGTGTCGCGTTCTTTCTTACGACCTTTACCAGGTCTGCTTTTCCGGTATTTTTTGGGAGCTTCAAAATTCGTACTTGAATTGGAAGATTCAATGATCGGCTTGCGTTCCTGGATCAAGGTGTCGTGGTTAGTTTGTTTTCCTCAATGTGTATTTCTACCAATGACATATTAAACTCTGGAATATCTAACTTACTGACTGTGGGGGCTCTTTGCTATGATGGCGACCTTCTTTCAACAATTCCTGACGCTCGTGGATCATTTCCTCAACATCCTTTATTTGGTCATCTATCGTGGTGGCCTGCGGAGCCTTGGATGCTTTAGGTGGCAAGACCTTTGGTTGACGACCACGGCCTCGAAATAAAATGATTTCCTCGCTGGAGTCGGATGGGGTTGGGCTAGATGGTCGAATTTTCGGTGGACGCAAGCCAGTACCCACTGGCTGACTCCCAAGCGTATCGACAACGAAAAGCGCAGGTTGTTCCTCGATTAAGGACGATGAAGGGAGAATAGGTTCTCTGCGTTCCGGCAACAGCTCTTCTTCCTCCTCAACCTCAACCTCGACTTCGTACTCTTCCGCTGGTGGGTTCAGGGTCATATCTGCCATTGCCTCTTCCGCATCCTTGTCGCCTTCCAAATCTTCAGGATCCAACGTCCCAGCACTAACAAAATTCAGCGGCTTATCTCGTAACCTTTGGGCCCATGGAGAATTATGTCGCTCGGTATTTCTCGCTTCTTCCGCTAACGTCAAGGCTGCTTCAAAGGTTAGCGGGTGTCCGTCCTCGTTGAGGTCCAACATCCACCACTATCTCCAAGAACACCACTCACCATGTTGAGATTGTCCCCCGTACTGGTCGTAGGAAGGAGAGCCAAACCCTCCGTAGCCTCCGTAGCCCCCAAAGCCTTGACGGTTACCTCTGGAAGCAGCTTGGAAGTTGCCCCGCCGAGAACCTCGTTTTGCGCCACGAGGGGCCATGTTGCTTTCCTTGTGTGTTTCGACGTCTCTTGCGAGATTTGGAAATCAAGTATTGACTCCTCTCTGCAAATTGCAGGAGAAGAGAGGGAAAGGGGTTGTTGCGCCAATGGGGATGGTGCTGATGGTGTTGCGCTACGGAAATGTTTTCCTATGGAGTGATGACAACCTGCATCCTCATGTGGAGTGGAGAGTCGCCTTTGAGGACGTCCAGCTTATCGATAGCGTTAGCTCCCATTTTGGTCACCCATAGGTAATAGGAGCACCCGAATACCAAGCCACCACCAGATTTACTGTAAATATGGATTCAAAATAGACCTCAATAGGTAGGTAAGATAGCTAAATTTAGTTGTATCACCAAGAGACAAAAAGTCAGAGTAAATAGAAAAGATAGTAAGTAAACATTCACCGCTGCTTTTGGCCTGCTCTGGAGCTCGTGACAAAAGTATCCACTACCAGGTTGTCACGCTGACCCGCCAGGCAAGGCAATATGTACTACTACAAGAACTCAAGAGACAATCACACTCTTCTCTCTTGAATACTAGTACTTCTCCTCAATCTTCGGTCTCTTTCAACCATTCTACCACCCTATGTTGCTCACTACATCAGCTTCGCCCTAGCCCTAGCCCTAGCCCTAGCCCTAGCATTCTTCCCTCCCCGCCATCTCCAGTCTGCTCCTGCTGCTACCTAACCTAGGTGATTCCTCGTTTGCCCCGCGGTCCGTCTCCATATCCCATCCCTCCTCTCCGCCTCTCGAACGCGACAAGTCCCTCCACCAACCTTTGAACTACAAACACAAACACAAACACACTCCTACACATAAACATGGATTTCGAATTTGGGCGCCTGAAGCAACGAGCTTTGGAGTTGATCTTTCCCGGGGCCCAACTCACAAATGATGTTGCGTCCAAATCCCCCATCTGGTGTTTAGGCCAAGAGCACATCCGCTCACCAGCAGAAGCACGCCCACCCTCATTACACATCCACCCATCTCCTCCAGACAGCAGCACCACCCGCCCTATATCTACGCAAGCTCCAGCTACACCCCCTGACAGCACGGCAAGCAGTAGCTTCGACTCCGGTTTAGCATACGATGAGGCGAGGAATTCCGAGGACGACTACGGCTGGCCACCCTCATTCCTAGACGATTTCGAGGCCAGAATATGGCTCACCTACCGTTCGGGTTTCCCTGCCATTCCCAGATCCCAAGACCCGGCAGCAGCGTCAGCCATATCGTTGAAAGTCCGGTTCAGCTCGTGGGCGGACCAAGGGGGGTTTACGTCGGATACAGGATGGGGATGCATGATTCGCTCGGGGCAAAGCCTTTTGGCAAACTCTTTGGTGATGTTAAGACTTGGGAGAGGTATGCGGTCCTCATTCTCTATTTGGGTTGGATTCTAACTGAATAATCTAGGTTGGCGTCGAGGCTCTCTGGCGACAGAAGAACGGAAACTGCTGTCACTATTCGCAGACGACCCCAAAGCACCCTACTCAATTCACAAATTCGTCGAGCATGGAGCGACAGCGTGTGGGAAACATCCTGGAGAATGGTTTGGCCCTTCGGCTACAGCACTATGTATACAGTGAGTAAGGTCGAACTTCTGTTCCTGCGCAAACACTGACATATTATAGGGCCTTGACGAACAACCACAAATTATCG
Organism: Hymenoscyphus scutula; assembly: GCA_001399465.1. Lineage (NCBI taxonomy): Eukaryota > Fungi > Ascomycota > Leotiomycetes > Helotiales > Helotiaceae > Hymenoscyphus > Hymenoscyphus scutula. The sequence goes on along the minus strand of LKTO01000032.1, from coordinate 134,798 downwards.
GACCTGCGAGTCTACATAACTGGTGATGGTCCGGACGTTTATGAAGAGACATTCATGAACATCGCCAAACCCGATGGCTCCGAGTTCATTCCTACCTTGGTACTTGTTGGGACAAGGCTGGGGGTAGATAGAATTACGCCAGTGTACTGGGAGGCTCTGAAGGCAACTTTGCAAATGCCCCAATCAATTGGAATCGCGGGGTATGTCGGAAACACTGTTTTTCTATCTTGGAAGCTAACATTGGATACAGTGGTCGACCATCTTCCTCGCATTATTTTGTTGGTGTCCAAGGCTCATATCTCTTCTACTTGGATCCACATCAAACTCGACCCGCTCTTCCCTTGCCAGATGACCCCGAGAAACATTCACAGGAGGATGTCGACTCGTGTCACACGCGAAAGCTAAAAAGGATTCATATGAATGAGATGGATCCAAGCATGCTCATAGCCTTCTTGATCCGGGACGAGAGTGACTGGAGGGATTGGAGGCGGGCCGTCCAGGAGGTTCAGGGGAAAGCGGTTATTCATGTAGCAGATCAAGATCCAGCACTCCATGGCATGGGTGGGGAACGGGACGGGGCTATTGATGAGGTCGAGACATTTGACGATGAGGATGACGATACCATGTGAGATTTTTACGAACGTGTGGTCCAATGGTGTTAGGCTTAATTTTATGCAAAGGCGTTAGATGCGGGATATGGAGGTCGTATTTAGACATGGTTTGTATAACCTCTGCGACTGCAATAGCATGAGCTACAGCTGAGACGATGAAGTAATAACAATCAGATCCCACTCGTTGTGGGATCTCAACTCAATATCCCTCTTATCGTGAAGAGTCTTTGGTCTTGTCTTTTAATGGTGTGACTTGCAGGTGGGAGAAGTAATGGTCGGGCGCAAACTTCTCGGAACGGTATACTAAGAGAGAGTGTTACCGTGCGGGCTGCAGTAGATATTAAGAATTAGAGAGAAGCCGGCTCACTTTTCTACCTAAAATCTTCCCTATTTTTCACACACGAATGATGTTAATACAAACAAGAAGAATGCAAATTTTAAAATGTCTCTGGTGGTAAAACACGAACACCTCAAAAACAACCACACGAAAAAGAAATGTATGGATTTGTAGCTTCGCACTATGAGATTGGAATGGATGTAAGCTAAACCTGACTAATTCGTTGCCTGGAAATTCATGAGAGCTTTTGCTAGGCTGGGTATTTGGTTTATTTGGAAGCGGGCACTAGAAAGAAGGGTGATGTTTGGATCGTAAATAATAGAGCGTCAGTAAAGAATGCCATTATTCAAGATCGCTTTTGGGGGTTTTGTTCTCCTCGGTACCTTAACTAATATCATTTTCTGAAATTGTTTTTCTGCGGAGGGAATGCTAAAGGACGAGGCAACATAACCCCAGAAAGTATAGGACAGGTTGCGCATTCCGTATGTGGAAGTTGTAGAGCTCCTGCTTGGCACTACTCTCTAAGAAGATGTTCGGACATCTGTTACGTTGATTATTCTTTTTTCAAAAAATTATATTTCTGTCTCAATTGTGATTCATTGTACAACATGTAATGAGAGAATTGGAACTACGTACTACACCGTAGATTGAAATGCAATATTTGTAGAAAGTCTTCATGCTTTATTTGAAAAATAATTGAGCCTTGGTGTTTAGAAAACTTCAAAGTAAAAAAAAGAGAGCGTAGTAAAATTATCCCGTACTGATTCTTCCTCATTTAGAGCTAAGAAAATTAATCATCCTCGAAGTATTTCTAGACATTTTCAGTATTTCTAGTAGAGATTTTAACTAAGACTAGTTAGAACTTTCCTAAGAAAAGGTATTTAAGTTTGAACTAAGAACTAATATATTAGAAAAACCAAAAGAGAGCTTATAGTTAATAAAAGTTAATTAGAAGAGAGAAGCAAGATTTTCTATACTCCTTCTTCGATTTTAAACTTAACTCTACTTAAACATAGTAGATAATAGTTATTTTATAAGAAATACTCTTATATTTACTTTAAACTATTTATTAGAAGTCTAATAAGCGGCATCTTTTTATACTAAAGAGTAGATAAAGAGTAAGATTAGAAAGTTAAGTAAAATAAACTAAATATTATTTTAGAAATATATTAATTTAAACAGATTAAAAGCGGTTTAAGTTCCTTATAACACGTCATAAGTTAAGCTTGAAAAGCTTAAAAAAGCTAAATAAAAAGTCTATATATCGAAAACTTCCTCTTTAGCTATAATATTAATAGCTCTATAATATATATATTTCGAGATTACTCTATAAAGTAGTAGTACTATAACGACTAAGAAGTATATATATATATAAGTATAGTATATTTATATATAGAAGAGAGCATAGGTAACTAGAATAGCTAGCTTAAGAATACTAATAATATAATAATTCTAATAAATACACTTAGTATAGAGAAAATAGCACTTGTCTTAACTTTGTTGGTATAAAAGAGGTAGTGGGGATATTCGGAATATTCAGTAATCGGTTGTCTTCTCATTCTGAAGTGTAGCTAGTCTACGAACTTATATAGCCCTCCCAGGTCACGTGACTACAGGGATATTTACTCCAAATATGTTGTAACAAACTTAAAGTAACAACCTATATCTTAATTTAAACTACCTTTTATACTAAGACTTTATTAAAAACTACTATACTACTCATCTACAATGATAACAAGCTAGATAGAAGTAGATAAGATAAATAGAGAAGAGAAGAGAATACTAAAGAGGATATATTAAAAGGAGAAAAAGGAACAGAGGAGAAGAGTACTAAAAAGAAAGAAAGTAACAGAGGAGCGAATAATAGAGAGAGAATGAGTAGTAGAAGAAGGATAATAAATTCTAGGGGTAAGAGGCATAAAGAGTAGAGGTAACGATAGAGGCAAGAGAGAAGGAAGAGACGTCATATAGAGAGTAAAAGCATAATTTACTTAGAGAGTAGTGTCTTGAGGTGATAGATAGAGTAGAAGGGTGAGGGATTCAAGGCACGGTCTTTTATAAACCGGTTAAGCCTAACTCGTAACTCACTATAGCAATACGCGAGCATGATCTCAAGAGCCTCACTTACTAGGGCAAATTGTCAAATCTCAAGAGTCTTCCTCCAGGGTAGATTGTGGAAATAATTATATATAGTATTCTGCTTCCTCCAGCGGTTTCAAGTCTCTGACATGCCCATGATCCGAAACCAATGAAATGCACAGCGTTGTTGCTAAATATACTAGTATCAATAAGTACTTTTCTTACACATAGAAATTATCATCTCTGGGATTCGATACACAAGGAAAAAAAACCCCTAGATAATACAGTGACCACCTCAACCATTGGCTTTCCTGCCTTTAGCTTACCTTCTCGTCTTCTTCGTTTTTCAAACCGTCTCACAGAATATCTCCCATCATGAATTTCTCATCAGCAATCGCTCACGCTTTTCTTGCTTTCACAACCACACAACCACACAAGCAGCCCCAGCTGACGACAAAATCGAAGATGTTGAATTCCCTGGTCCAATAACTAGCACTCGCGGTGGAAATGTATTTCTCCCCTTGATGAATACCCCAGTTCTGGTCCTTGGTATTTGAACCGTAATAATAAATTACATCCTAATAATCTACAATGCTGCTTCCACCCCAAAGAATGGGGGCATACAGAAATAGTGTAGGACCTAATGCAATCTACTACCACTACCTCGACATCTCGACTACCGACTAAATTGGAAATGTGGCGTAGAAAATCACAAAAGCCTCGGGGAGGAAGAGGCCTACGTTGGGAAGGGTGTCCCAGGGATCTCGTAACGAGGTTTAATAATGCGGGGGGACGCTAAGGGTGGCAGAAACGATATCATAATGTGTGACGTGGTTTTTGGTCATCTTATCCTCTGTTAACTTCATTTGCATCTAATTTTCTTTGATCCACCTCTATGTCCCTTCCCATGAAGTATTGTCACACTTCCCGAGTTTCATTCGCTTACTTCACCCACTACCCAAGTGATTCATTAGGCTTTGCCAACTCGAAAAAAGCCTAATACATCCGCAACTACAATCACCCTTTACGATTCTTATGATTCATAAACTATACATCTAGTCTTGTCACCTCTAAATACTAATCTTGTCCAGGACTAGTAATGAAGAGTTTGGTGTAGGCTTGGAGGTCGGGAACGCCCAGATTAGTTAAAACCACCCAAACCCAAGCTGAGGGTACTCTTGCTAAGCCAATTATATCTCCACAAGAGCATTTCTCCCAGCACCAGCGGTACTCTCATATAATACTGTCCTATTCGGTAATTGAGGATACCTGTATCCTCAAACCTCAGAATCCATTAATCACCAGAGTGAACATTCACCACCCAATAGTCCGCAGCCCCTATTTCCATTCATTGGACTCACAAGTATTAGCCCATTCATCATGACATTGCCTGGCAACATCCAGTCAATAAGACGACAACCACACACCCCACGCTTAGCTTCCTCCAAATTTACTATTTAGCTGGAGTCCTCGTCTTCTTGTCCGCCTTTCTTCCATCCACACTTACAAACTTACATTCATCTACACTTTGCGATATTCGAATAATACTCACAATATAATTTACCAGCGACCATTCATTCGAACTCTACGATTAACGAGAGCTTTTTCAAACTCCCACATCAAAAATCTCCACCCCAACAAGAATTTCTTCAGGCATACTCGCCCACCGTGGCTTCATTCTTCTATCCAGGAGAATCTTCCTCCTCTTTCTTCTCAGCGTCCACTTCGTTATCAAACTCGAGCAACTCGGATAACATCCTTCCCTTTGACGTCGAGGAGATTTCACGCATCACAGTCACATCTCATACACTCACAACCCCCTTTAACCCTCAAATCCAGCAAGTCTCGCTCCATACCCTCACAGTTTACTCACATACCAACGAGGTCCTCACTTACTGGCAGCAACTCCGAGCAATCTCAGAACCCACACGCGGCTGGTCAACAACTCACGGTCGAGACCCAGGACCACCACCGCCCCCCTTTGAGCCAACACAAATCCCCTCCTTCTAGACTATCGAAATGTCGGGACCGCCAACAAACAGAGGCTTCAACGCCTTCCACGGTTTCGACAGCGGCCCTCCCCCACCAGCATTCGGACCCGAACAGCCCCAAGGCCAGTGGGGTGGTTTTTGGGGCGGTTGGGCTCAACCACCACCAGTCTACCAACCCCCAGTAGTCCAAGCCTGGTCCGGTACTCCTCAATGGCAAGGACAACCACCCTCAGGACCATCACCATCTCACCCAGTACCACAAAGGCCCGGACAACCCCAAGCACCAGAAGCACCACCTGAAGGTACAAACTTGCAGCTCAAGAATCCATGGGGTGGAACAGGATGTCCGCCTGGTGTACAATATATGTTCCCGGAAAAACATTGTCCATTCAACGTCTTGAAGACCAAGGAGAAACCTTGGCAGATTGAACAGCCTATGCTGGGTTCAAATGGGACTGCATCTTTTATCCGGGTGTTGGTGCCATTGAGTACAACTGTGAAGGTGTTGATGCAGGTAAGCATTTCCCTTGATGAATGAGATGAGTTGAGTACTGACTTGTGACAAGAATCTCGGTTGCACTAATAAGACTCCAGCTAAAAACATATTGTATGAGATTGTCGAGGACGGGAATGGGCGATGGAAGAGAGGGATTACAATCGGGGTGAGTACTCATCTATTTCCTTGCCCAAACTAAAAATCGTGGTGTCGAGAAGAAATGAAATATATATCCTCCCCCTCTCCATTTCCATCTCAATCCCAAAGCACGAAACAGAGAAGACATTGGCACCCTATAAACCCCTAATATTTCCCTAAAAAGAAAATAGATAGGCTAACAAGTAGGGTGCTGACACCTATGTCAACGAAAAGGGCCAAGAAAAGGACAAAGTCGAAAAGCTCATTACGCATTTCCAATGGAGCGAGAAGCGTACTGGCAGACCTGGAGAGGAACCCATTGTTTGGATCTACCTCGAGAAGGATTAACCGAAACATCGGGGAGGGAAATGGAGGAGGGAGATTATTGACTTTGAACAACAAAGACTTTGCATGGGTTCCTAGATGCGAGCGAGGAGTAATACATGGCTTTGGAAGTAAAGTAATGGGTAAAGGAAAGGTGATAGGAAGGGGATCATGGTCGGCATAAATATGCGTATTTGTCCAGATATGCGAGCGTGAGATATTCAGAGCGAAAGGCTACTTTTGGGAGATGTACCGTGGAGGTGTGCTTGGAGAAAGGCAGTTCCATTGGACCATCAGACCAACGATATACATATGTATATGTATTTATATACTAGTACCTTCCAGCAAATTAGCAAACCAGGAAACCAGCAAACCAGCAAATCAAAAATCATAAAACCAAACCAAACCCATCAATTCCCTTTCTCTTTTCCCCCAAGTGAGGTGACATGTTGACAACGTGACCCGCTTAGGATTGGATAGAAGAACCATGATGGAAAAACCATGACTTGAAAAGAAAATAGTAGTGAGCCCTGGTTCTGATTTCCCGTCCACATGAAAAGCTCAAGGGTGAGCACCGTGAGAGCAACACGAAAATACGGTATTTCAAGGTAGAACCCCCCACCCAGGTGAGTCAGGAGCTATCTTGGTAGAAGGACTCAAGGAGAAGGACCGAGCGGAGCCCCCTCCAACCGAAAACCGAACCGAACCTACCCTGCATCGCAATCTCCTCAGAAGAGTCGCACAGAAGGAATACAAAAGTACACATGGGAAATATAACAATCCACCAAAACAATTACCAAGAATGTAGAAAACAATTCCCCAAAACTCCCAAAAACTCGCAAAACTTCCTGAGAATTCAGGTGCCTTGATGTAGGAATATAAGCCTGAGGCATCCAAAGTAAAATGGCCTGGAACCATGGAAGCCTCAGAATCCCCAGACCCAGCAGAACAGTGGCTGTGTGTACTCGAGTAGGTACCTGGTAGGTACAATTGAGCGGCACAGTGAGAGGGATTTTGCCTCAACAAGTAATAGGGAGGATAATTAGGCCGCTGCTGCCTGCCCTGCGATAACCAGCCCTCTCTCTCTCACTCGAGAAAGGGGGATTTGTATACATATACTTCGACCTCAAACCCACCTCTTCAACATCTCTAGACTAGTGAACCACCCGTCTCTTTTTACCACCTACTTGTATACCTACCAAAATACCAAAACACCATCGCCAGACCTGCCAATATGGTCCGACAAGCTTCCACAAACCAATCCCAAGCATGGGGAGCCCTCCCCTCCTCTAGGGAAATGGCATTCCGCCGTATCTCCTCCGTCTTCCTCATGGCTGGCCTTCTTACCGTCCTTTTCCCATTCACGCCCTTCACCTGGTTTCTCCCCCAATCCGGCCCCGACATCCTCGATCAATTTATCGCTCCACCCCTCTATCTCGGTGCCCTTTTCGCGCAATGGCGTATCGCAGGTGTGGTAGGAAACTTGATGGTCGATGTTATGGACGTGGGATTTGTCTACCATCATGGCATGTATTGGACCTTCGCTTTCGCCGAGTTGGTGATTTGTTTGGGGGTAGGGGCCGCGCAGAATGAGTTGTTGAGGAGGGCCGCGGCGCTGGGCATGGTTAGTGTGCTTTGGGCGGTGGGGTGGTTTTGTACGCCGCTTGTTTATAAGATGCAGGCTTGGGATATATTGAAATGGGTCTGGTTAGTTTGGTTCTCATTTTTCTTTCTTCCCCCTTTTGTTCTGTCGGATTTCTGAGGGGGGAGCCGGAGTTTGGCGCTGGCACGCGCGTATGAGGACGAGTTTGCAATACTTGCGTACTAACATAGAGTAGGATCATGTTGGCTATCGACCATGCGAGAGCTGGAGCTCGTGGCGCACGAAGACGTTATTAAGAGAATGATGGTGTGGAAGAATGTTTACATCCGAAAATATCTGCTCCGGGGAAATGAGGGGAAGAACTGTAAGGAAGAGAAAAGATGTGGCGCAACAGAGGTTACACAACGATGTAACTGGGATGGCGTTTGATATCGACATATGGACAAGACACATAGAGAAAACTACTCTTTTCTAGAGATCAGGAAGTTACACACTTTCCATTCGACAGCCAAATTCAAAAGTTAATCGATCCATTCAACTGTTGGCTTTCCAAATACCCTTCCTGCCCACAAACTACTTTCCCTTTTAGGCAAATGACTTTTGATTCCCCAAGTGGAGCTGGATGACAACCTAACACACTTGCAAGCAGCAGGCTGCCAGTTATCAGTTTCAAAGATCTGACGAAAAATGAAACTCATTCGAGTCAGTCCTATATCAGAAGCTCATCAGTTCCCATGGACCTAATGGAACTTCCCAGATCCCACTTTTATTCCTTATAAGCCCATCCACTTTATAACAGATTAAGATTGCTTGCCCTAATAGTTCTACGAAGTACAATATGGGATTCCTTTGTAGAGAAAAGAATGAAATGGCCTTCCTATTCTAGCCGAGTCCCAAAACCTTCTCCGTCATAACAAACTTTCCACCCCCACCCCCCACCATCTCCTGTCTCCTCACCTGTCATGTTTATCTCCCATGGCGCGTAGGTACCTTAGGGTGTTCAAACTTCAGAGTTGCCAACATGCCCATCCATGCGTCACAGTAAGTACGTTTCGGTAAAGTTATCCGAAGGTTAGGGTTTTGGCTGTCAGAAAGAACTTTGAACGCTTTCTCCGCACCCGGTCACCCATGTTTGAACGTTATTGTTGCAGGTCATTCCCTTCTTACCTAAGTTCTTATAGGATGTTAAACTCTAAGATTGAAGATAAGACTTTGGTTTTCAGTTTTACTCGGCTGCTAAGTAAGCCGCTGCGGTATTTACTTAGTAAAGTGAGGAGTGAACCATCTTGATCATTCTGGAAGTGACGTTCATTATCTTGCATGCGAGTGGATGGGTGCAGGTACGGGTAACGAACGTGTTTGGGTGTCCCAGAGATGCTGACGGGTTCATGCAACCAACCCCTTTCCTCTTTCCTCGTTGAGGAGAAGAGGACGTGTGAAAAGGGGGGTTTTGATTCTTGCATCTGCCATGCACACGGAAATGCCGGTATCCAAAGAGGAAAACTTGGTTGCTGCTGGCATGAATTCCATGGATGGAGGAGTCTGTGATAGGAAACACCTAGTTCCATTCTGCGCAGAAAGAATTTGTTTACATGATCTTACTCGAGTAGCTAGGAAACCACCAACAACATAACATGATGAGAGAAAGGGAAAGAATTCTAAAGATAGAAAACAAATATGATAAAAAACGAAGGCATTCCCGTGAGTATACAATGTGCTGAAACTTGAAACAATGCCACCCCTTCGCTCAACTCGGGCAAACCGATTCGTCGTGGTGTGTAAGGCTGGCTGAAGAAGGCTGAAGAAGGCTCTCTCAGACTCTGTCACATCTCAACCTGGCAAGGCAATGGAAGGCAAGGCAAGCAAGGTCAGGTTCACGACTCATGGAGTTATGGGGTCATGGTCATGATGGACCCCTAAAAGATTGCGGCAATCAATGGAATCACGTGGACGAGGGAAAACCTTAAAATGCACGTGCCTCAACGGGGCCTGCTTCTGCTCTCTCCAAGGTTCTTGGTTCTTCCAGGTTACCTAGGTAGTTCTTACTTGAAAATCCCCACCTCCACCGGAATGGAATCAAAAGCTTCATGCGCATGCGTTTTTTGCTGTGGTGCCCGTCGGGCGTTCGGATGTATTCGGATAGCCAGAGGGAAGAACGGCCTTGCCGTTTTCCGTATGAAGGCACTGTTTAGGAAGTGCCGAATACGTTGAGAAGTTAGAAGTTAAGGTACCTATGGGTAGAACACGTTTAGAAAACGTGGCTTGGACAGTTGGTATAGGTAAGGTACGGAGTAGGCATGTTGCAGCTTCCATTACCGTAAATTGGGGAAATGCAGACGTTGAACTTTGAAGGCGGTTAGAGGTCTTGGTATGGAGGATTTGAGTCAGTAGGTAGGTACCTAGGTAGGGGCAGGCCTAAGTACTGTAGGTTTCTTTTTCAATTCTTCTCCCGTTCCTTCTACCCCCATCTAGATGATCTAGACGGAACCTTATCTGCCCGACAAGAAAGCTGATGCTTGTACAGTTGGAAGTTCACATTATCAAAATCGTCGAGTGACGGATCTGACCATGTTGGTAATGGATGAGATGAGATGGCGGTGTAGAAGCAGAATGAAAATTTCAATGAAAGGTGTTGGTTTTTACCCATCCCAAATTGAGAAGATACCTAGCCCTGGACACTTTGATAACTTGCACTTGCACTTCCACTTGCAACGGGCAAGTCTCCAAAGGAAAACCAGGTAGGAAAGAAATAGGAAGGTGCCTGTCAGTCTGTACGATCTTCCGAATTTCCAGAAGATTAAAAATCTCCTGATCGACAGAGGTTTGAGTCAAGCCCCGGGAATATATTCTTCCATCTTCCCACCTGCCTTCGATCTAGTCATCCTTCCCAAACACCTCATGGCGAAAGAAGCTCAATGCAGGGAACGGAAAAAGAGGAAAAGCCAGCGGGTTTTGACTCTTGAGATGGTCCTGAGACGCGAAATTTCTCGTCCAAATGAAGTGAGGTGGATGTTGAGATGGTTTTGAAACTGCTGCAGTGCTGCAGCTGCTGCACTCTGTTTGGTTCTCTCTCCCATGACCATCTGCAACCATGACTCGGAATCACCTCGCAGTTGTCAAGTCATCATTGGTCAGGTCGACAACCTGGAAGTCTTGGAGAGAGTCTCGAACTCTAAATTTGCAAGGGAGAATTCTGAGATGACACCTGCAGCAACCTTGGAACTCAACCTAAGTTGCTTGGTTGGTGGTTGAGATCTCAAAGTGGACTTGATTGCGATTAGCGAGCTCGAGTTCGTTTACTCGTGGTGCAAAGGACCCCAAGCACATCGAGAGATTTGCAGTTGACCGAATCAAAGTAGAGGGGATCCTTCGAGAAGAAATGTCAGTACTGTACAGCAATTTGACAAAGATTCATAAACGGTAAAAGCCCACTCCAATGCAGGTTTGTGGAGGAGAATGGACACTTGGCAAGGACCGACCGATCCACTCGACGTTCTATGCGACATCCAAAGTACCTACCTATAGCTGGGCCCATACAAGTAGGCTAAGGGCAAGGCTAAGTAAGGTAAAGCTCTCTCGACAATGGAACTGCAAAACATCCGCAATACTCGTAGCATTAGATCTTGCAGTGGACCCCTTTCAAGCCCTAAATGACGTTGGCTTGCTGCATAAGATAAGCTCCTTTGCCAGGTGAACCGAGAACCGCAGCATTGAACCATTGAGGTGAACACGCAACTACTCACATCGGAGACGGGGATCGCCCACCCCTGACTTGCTCGAAGCTCCCCCCTTGTTGGCCGAGACAATCGGACACAAAGCAGACCATCGCGTACACCGGCACACCTTGTCCTGGTGGAAGATCGTAAAAGCGGAGAGGTACGAGTAAATATTTCGAGGATAATAAGGCCGAATCCTGACTAGCCGCCGTTATTCAGTCCTCAATCTCTACCTAGGGTCAAGGGCTGCAAAAGTTGGTGCAACGGTACCGTAGCAAAAGCGCAGTTGGTACAGTACCGGGTGACAAGCGAGTCAACAGGAGACTCTCAAAACAAAATTGGCGACTGAGGCTTCTCGGAGGACCTTTGAGTGTTGCCCTGCTGTCTTCCTTCTATTTTGACCATCTCCTTCCCCGCATTCACCTCCTGGAAATCTCCAGCTGCGGTATCTTCTCCATTCTCCTCAACCCAAAGCAGTCAGGCCCGGTTCACCTTCGCCCTGACCGGATCATCGTGGTCTGTGTTCGTCGTCGTTCGCGGCAGTGCTAAAGAAGTCCGAACCTAAGCTTTTTGAGACTTATATCCAGAGTTTACCCTCGACGTAATTCACTCGTCACCATTGCGTTGCGTTTTGTTGACTACTCCCTCGCCTGTCACCTGACCTCATCAGTCCTTCTCTTTTGGTGCGCGCCGCTGCCGCCTCCTGCCGCCTCACGCCTCATCTCTTCCATTCAGGTTCTCCCGCGGCAAATCCGAGCTGTCCCGACCTTCTTCCATCCATCCCCCCCCAAACCGTCAAAATCTATCCACCCAGCTTCTCTCACGATATGTCCGCCTTTGAGCCGCCAGGCAATGGCAGCACCTACACTCAACCACCGCAGCAGCAGCAGCAACAGCAGCATGCAAACCACTCCCATCAGAACAATCATGGTCAGAATCAAGGTAATGATGGCATGCCCATGAACCACAATCATCCTAGTCACCCTCACCCTCACCCTCAACAGCAACCATACATGTTCGATGGGCAACAACAGAGTCCCCCCCCTCACCTCCAGCAACACCTCGGACACCCTCACCCTCACCAAAACCCATACAATGGCCATCAAAATGGCCACGAGATTGACGACGGTCATGGAATGCAAGGCCCGCCAGGCTCTGCAGGTCCTGCCGCAGGTACGCCCACCAGTGGTGGTGAAGGACAGAAGGGAAATCGATTGAGAAAGGCTTGCGATTCGTGCAGCATCAGAAAGGTCAAGGTATGCGACGCGCCTTCACCTTCATTTTTTGGGGGGTTTGGAATTGGAACTTGTTTGAATGCTAACCGCCTCATCCTCAGTGTGACGAGTCTGGGCCGCCATGTCGCGCATGCGCCGCCCTCGATATCCCATGCACACGAGAGAGACCAAGTCGCCGACGAGGACCTCCAAATCGACATGCGGAAGCCATCAAGCGTCGCAGACTTGAATCCCCATCAGGCGGCGGCGGTGGTGGTGGCAGCAGCTTCTCGAACCCTACCTCCCCAAATAACATTGCGGCGACCTTGATCTCAATCTCCAACCATCCCGTCCTCAACGCCGAGTCCATCTGCCCTTTCTCGACTCTTGAGCTCTTGGTTGATGACTTCTTCACCTACATTCACCCACTCACACCTTTCCCCCACGAGCCCTCCTTCCGAGCTGCCTTCAAACATCGTGAGGACCTCAACAACCCCGCCTTTTTGGCATTGTTGGCTTCTATGGTTGGCGCGCTTGTCGCATCCTTCCCTCGAAAGCCTCGAATTCACCTCAAAGCCGAGCGTCGCGAGCACCTGTTCCCCAACTCAATTTCTTTGGTAGAACGCTGCCATAAGGTAGCTGTTGAGGCGCGTGGCCCTGGTTATTTGGACAAAGACCTCACTGTGTATGATGCAGCAACCAGTTACTTTTTAGGTTTGTCGGCTGCATATACCTTCAATTGGCGACAAAGTAGACTTTACTTTGGTGAGACCTTGACCATGGCTAGAGTTCTTGGTGCGCATAAAGTCAAGGACCCTGGAATGCTAGGTGTTGGTGATTTGCCTACCGTCTTCGGTGAAGTTGGCAGAGAAAAATTTGATGGTTCCCCTCAACCACTTGATTGCATCAGACAAGAAATTGGCCGACGAATTTTCTGGTGTATGTTTGTTGGTATTAGGTATGATAATTGCTCTCCCCTAGGCTTGAACCCATGTTCACAGTAGATATTATTTTCGATTTTCTCTGAAGAAATAGGTCTTTGCCCTGCATTTGAAAATCTGTTTGGACCAAATTTGATTTCATCATTGCTAACCGATTTATCTAGATCTATGCAACAGTTGGGCGCCAGCTTTGGGGAACTTCTCATCCCACCCTCCACTCCCAACGATCCTTACCCACCAATGCCTTTAGAGGTTGATGATGAGTACATCTTTGTTGACCACATTTCGCCCCAACCACACAATGTTCTTTCCAAGATTACTGGCTTCAACACGGGCATTCGTGTCTACCTTACCGTCTCCCCTTTGGCAACAATGGAAATGGCCTACGGAATTGACGAAGTATTTGATTGGAATAGACAGAAGCGCGTTTTGGAAGAATGTCTAAGAAATGTCAAAAAGATCTTAGATGACATTCCTCCTGAGCTTCAAGTTGTACCCTCCGCCAAGGCCCCCGAATTTGGTGCAAACAGCATGTCGTACTTTCCTCCTCATGTTCCAGAGTTCATTGGTGCTCGAGTCAATGCGAACGGAGGCCAGTGGCAGCAGGAGAACTCCATGGAACGACGAAACCTTCAATTTGAGATCCAAAAGGCCAACATCTATGCCAGTCAACTAGGTACAAGATCCTATATCGTCGAAAAGTACTTGGGTCTGCAAGAGTTGCAAGAGCAACGCGCCCAAAGCTCAGCATCTCCATCCGTTATGAACTCACCAGGATTGATGGCTGCGGGATTGGATGGCTTGCTTCCCAAGAGATCACCAACCAGCAACTATGACGGCTATGAGAGTGTTGTGGCAGAGAGAGAGCTCATTGTCCAAGACTTGGTTGTGGTGCTCAACAGCATCACCCAGGTGAACATGGAGCCAAATGGGGGCAGCTTTGTAATCTTCCTCCTTCAATGCAACAGCAAACTGGGTGCTAATCTTCAAACTCTAGATCAACAAAATCCGTCAAATCGCTTCCACTCTGATTAGCACTCCACCTCACCGGAAGGGACCCGTTGCGCAGAATGCAGAGGTATACTTGAATAAATTCTTGGATGTCTTGATGCGACTTGAGCGTGTCAGTCCTGGAATCAAGAGCGAGAGTGGTGTAGTAACTGATGAAGAGGAGCTACGAGCATGGGCGGATATGCGAGAGAATCAGATGCGATTTGCACAAGCTGGGGGATTCCTTAGTGAGATGTAAAACCACTCTGGGCTCTATTAAACTGGGGGTGGGGGGCGCAGTTGTGCTTGTATTTCTTTTTTTTCTCTTCTTCTGGGCAACATTCCTCTGGATGCTTGACGAAATTTACTTGGAGTTGTGGGGGATAAAAAACCGTCGGGACTGGGGGACATGGTCACATCCTATTGAAATTTTTGCGAAGACCTTGAGGCAATGGTTTCTTCGCACGACTTGCACGTTGCTAGCTCATGAGCTGCTCTCGATAGCGAGGGCATTTCAGCAACTAACTAGTTTAAGAAAGCTGTAATTTTACTGTAGCCCTGGGGCGTGTTTTCCTTTGAGTGAATGAGTGAGATAAAACCTTGAAAATAACTTGCTGCAAGTGTCCAATGCTAATTGTATCTTTGCAATGCAAATATGCTTGTTGTGCGCTTTTCTGTCCTGGTTTGTCATGATTTTATGTTCAATTGAGACATCTTGTTGGAATTTGAGGCTGTTTCCATGGGCCAAAAGACGAAGGGTGCTCTTTTTCTGCTCTTGATCGAAAAGTACATTCATTATCTATCTTATTGTTCTACTCTGTTTTGACTTCTTCATCTCCAATTTAGTTTAACATCTGTCTTTTCTAGTCGTCTTCATACCTCTTGCACCAACTCTACATCTTCTGCACCAATGTCGAACTCCTCACCAATCTCGACGCAATCAACAAACAAGATCCTATAGCCAACGCCAATCCCGCAAAGAGCTGGGTATAAACATAACTCCCACCCCCTCTCACAACCAATGCCCCGGCAATCGGCGGGCCACTCAATACAGCAAAACTCACAGTCGTAAAGACCTGTCCCATTCGAGTTCCTGCTTTTCTCAGATCTGGTGTTAAACTACTTAATGTTGCGGGAAAGAGACCTTGTACCATGCTACTAGATATCCCATACACGATAGCCCACGCATAAAGACCTCCTCTGTTAGTAACTGCTATCCAGCAGAATGAAAGGAGGGAGGAGACGACCACCGAGGGGATGAGGGTGTTGAGAGGACCGAAATATCGGTCTGCGAGGTAGTTAGGGAAAATGCGACCGATTACTCCGACTGCGTTGAGGACGACAAGCAGGTTTATCGACTCAGAGTAGGGGACTCCGATTATGCTGCGGGCGAAGGACCCGATATAGTAAAATGCTATGTAGACTCCCAAGAATGTCTGTTAAGTTCGTTAGCCCTCATCCCTGATGATTCGTCAGTTTGAGTTGAATAACTTACGAAAAATATCCCAGCGGCAAACAACAGGTAAGGCCAGTCACTCAAACTATCTCTATCAATAAAAGCTCGATTCTTCCTGGGTCTCGTTCTTGTCCTCAACCCAAAATTGGCGGCACCTAGACAGACAAATTGAATCAAACCCAGTGATCTTATTGTCCATGCAAAGCCAATCTTTGGCAACAGTTGCTGTACCATGAGAGGAAAGACGATGCCGCCGGTGGAAGAACCCGCTGCCGCAAGACCAATTGCTAGAGCACGGTTTGTAGAAAAGTATGTTGATACCATGGCTACGGTAGGGGTGAAGATCATGCTGTTTCCGATTCCTATGCAAATTCCTTGAGAGAGGAAGAGCTGGGTGTAGGTTTTTGCTAGGGAGGTCATGAAGAGGCCTAGGAGGGCGAGGACTTTTTAGGGGTCAGATGTGAACCTCTCAGTGAAATCTCAGGGTTAAACTTACCAGTTCCAGTGAAGAACACGGGACGGAAGAAGCCAGCATCTGTTAAGCGACCGGAAAAGGTTCCTATGAAGAAAAGGAGAAACACTGTTTGGGTAATGTCAGCCCGCGCCCTCCAATTACGGTGCGTCGAGAAAAAGCGCCAGATGGCTTCCTTGTCTTTTTTCCGTAGAAGGGTGTCGAGGTTTTGAGAACGAACCCTGAATTGAGCCCACCCATGCTATATCAGAAGGAGGACGGTTCAATGTTGTGACATAATACGTTTGGAAGACACCGAATGAATTTACAAAACCCCTGGTTTTGTTATGAGTTTGGGATCTTTGTGAAGGCTGGAATTGAGAAGTGACATACCATGTATTCATAATCACCAGATGGGCGAAGAAAACTACAAAGTAATTCAATTAGTACACAGACAGAAATTCTACAAGTATACTTCAGAATGAAAACACAGAACTCTTTTGTGTATCATGAGCTGAAACGAGTAACCGGAGTTTCTTAACAAGAGATTCACTTTGTAGGCCTTGGCTTGACTTTCTTCCACCTCATAAATCTTCTTAAACACGAGATATCAGACAAGATTTTAAACAAAAGCTACACACCAATTAACCAAGCACCGGTTCCCCCATCAGGAGGAGGTCCATCTTGTATACTCCTCGTAGTCATCCTCGTAATAATCTTCTCCACGACCCCACCATCATTACTCTTCTCGACGTTGGAAGTTACCGTATGTGGAATGGCCTCGATGTCGCCATTGTCTCTAGGTTCGGAACAAGATGATGAACGAAACGAGTGGATCGATAACTCCCCTTTCTCCAGGGTTTCTTCCGACGAAGTAACAATTGAGGGATTGGGAGTCGAGGACGACATTTCGATTAGGCGGAAAAACTTGTGTTACGATTTTGAGGTTATTTCAACTTTGAAGTTTTACAATTGAGGTTGGGGAGTCATTGATGACTCTTCTTCCTAGAGTGGAAACGAAGTCGAAGTAAAGGTTTGGAGGTTATTGGACTTGCATGGGAACCCACCCTTGAAGTTAGCAAAGTGGGGTGAAAAATACATCTAGAAAACTACAAGAGAACGACTAGTGGATTTTACTTCTTAGCTAAAGCTTTTAGCGCTGAGGAAGGAGAGTGATGTAATAACGTAGGAAAACATTATATCACTACAATGATGAGTTGAATGGAAAAGGATAGGCAAACATAAGGATCATAAAGAGGGAATAACGGGAATAACTTCATGGAGAAAATCTTGACCGTTTTCTAGCTTCCTATCCTGGTCCAAATCCTCTCCAGTGACTGGCAAACCAACTTCACTGGCTCCATCGCGGCTCTTGACCCGCCTTGGCAGGCGTGGATTGACTCCATGAAAAATACCAAATCAAGCTCAAAGGCGCAACGTGTATCCACATTGATCATTCGCTTTCCTGGCCTGATAATCAATTATCTTCGATATATTAGTTTCGAAGGTTGTCAAATGTTGTGCAATGAAGACAAGCCTCATGATCAATGAACCTGCTTGTGACACATGTGGTTAGAACAGGAAGTTTTCATGGGTCCTCGGTTGGTGCCGTGTTACCGAGCACGGTTTGGCCGAAATCGGCGTGAGGACTTACCATGTACACTTTTTGTTAGTAGGTCTTTGTGAAGTTTTTCAAGCTGCTTTCCCCTATCTCAATTGGACAGCAAGGAAACGTAAGAACTAATTCCTGATTGTGGGTTACCGGAAATCCGTTATTCTTCGTCCTCGTCTCTTCTATAGATCCTCCTAGTAAGTGTGAGAATGTTCTCGGACAATGATGAGGTCGAGTCTCGAATTTCTCTAAATCTTTTCGTATAATCGCAGGAGTATCCTACTGATATTTGTTCCTCATATAGTAGGCGAATTTGATTAAGGAATGTGGCTTACGTCTGGTTTTCCTCACCTTCTCCCGCGGGCGAAGCGAATTGGAAAAGTGAACGGTCGCTAAGAAGTCTCTCCAACACTCCTTCAGTGAGTTGGAGTTTCTCTGGTTCAGTGGTATCTCCTTCTAAGAGCTCAGCAGCAATGTCGATAGTCTGGCCGGCAACTAGATAGAAGGCGCTCACTAGAATATACGACCGAAAAAGCAAAACCATGATTCCGGGGTTGTAAAAGAATGCCCACTGAAAGAAAGAAAGACAAGGATCGAGTTTAGGGCACTTTAAGTCATACAACTTCATGTGTGAGACTGACTATTATTGATGACTTTCGCACATACAAGTGCATTTTTGAAGTACCCCGCATCTTATTACCTAGACCTGGGTGGGACTGCGGATGATATATGTATATACATGTTATAAGACGTGGAATAAAGATGCATTCATATCAAAAGGAATGAAATGAAATTTGTTTTATCTTTATTATTGCACGCTCCAGCTCGTCTACTTGTTCAGTTTCGGCCAGGTAAAAAGTTTTTCTTTAAGATGACCGAGGATCAGGAATACCGAGAAGGTGTTATACAATGTACGTTAAGCTTCGTGGCTACGCCCCCTTACATCCCTTGTACCTTCCCCAGGACTAGGACGACGGGAGGCATGTTTGGGCGATCATTGCCTCGCAGTTGAAGCCCCACAAGGGCAAGAAATGAGGAAGAAGATGCAAAACGTGTTTAATTCAAAGCCAACGTTCCGCCAGACTTGCTCATACAAACACTAATCCTACAAACAAACACGCCACGGTAATGCAGTCCCATCCAACTCACCCTTCCCTACCAGCCATCGCCAAAAACCGAGAAACTACCCTCCAACAACAGCCAAACCCTCATAGATTTTGCTCTTAACAGCATAAAAGGTACTCTCCTTCTGCGGAATAGCAACGATCCCTGAACTCTCAATCTCAATCCTACCTGTACCTGTCTTTTTCACAATCACCGATCCATCGATGAGTAATGTGCCCTCGCCTCTGAATTCGGCTGTGTGGCCAGAGGCTTGCATTATCTTTCTAAGGTCTGCTAAGCGCAAGTCGCCTACGTGAAGTGGTTGGGCGACGGATCTGGTGGCGGACGCCATGCTTGATGGGAGGATATCTAGGGTTGGGACTTCAAATTGAGTTGCGTCGGCCGGTATGACTTCGGTCGAAGTGTTTTCACCTTCATCTTCTCCTTTGATTACTTTTTGTCGCTTTTTGCTTCCTTCGCCATCGGCATCGAGGGCTTCGCGAGAAGTGACTTCGAGCCGACCTGTGAGAGTGACGATTCCCAATCCTTTTACGTTCTGCCATCTCAGTCGTTTGACGAGGGCATCTGTGAGCTTGACGGACCAGGCATTGGTATCCACGCTGGCATCAACCCATACACCAATTTCTGGAGTAAACACATCGATAGACGTTTCGTCAACCCCGCCAATTTTGGCTGCGAGAAGTTTCCGACAATCAAAGGCGAGAGCTGATGTCTCCTCTTTCATACCACCGACGAAAATCAATTTTCGAGGTTGGATAAGAGGGATTAACATTTGTAAGCTCCGCTTGTCATGCACGCCACCAAAGTCGACAAAAGCTACACGGAGGTCCACAACGAGAGTTTCGGTCGTGATGACAGCCCTTGAGGGGCCCGTGATCTCTTCAGCCTCAATCTCAAATTCATCAATGGAATCCATAACCATGACTTGATGTCCATCCTCGGAACTCTCGCGTCCTTGGAATTGTTGGCGTTTATTCCCACCAAGTCCACGTGGATCGAGAGGAACATCATCCCATTTTCGCTTCTTCCCTAGCGTATCCTTGGTGTCGTACTTTCCGGGTTGCTGTCGCATATCGTGCCCCTCAACCTCATCGCGCTCTTCTTCTCTCTGGAAATCTTCTCGTCGGAGAAGTTCTCCAAAATCATCGTTTCTCTTTCGTCTGATAACCATAGGAAACATCTTTTCTCGCCCTTTCTTTCCACGGACATCGTAGTCGTGTACCCCTTTTTTGCGAAGCAGAATATTGATCCCAAGGTCGTCATCACTCAAACCAATCTTCTTTCGGTTTGCCTGACCCATTGTTGCTGAAATATTAAGAGCTTTTCCTTGCTGCTCGGTTTCAGACCCTTCGTCATCAGAAGAAGAGTCGGATGAAGCATCATCAATCACATCCGCTGATGATTCCAAGGCAGTAGCCCCTCCAGCCTGAGTTGTTTGCAATTGATGTCTGGTAGCCAGCCATTGCTGGTACACGCCGAGATCATTCCCCTCAAGTGCAACTCGTTTCGCTTCGCGTAATTTCAGTTCTTGACCCCCAGCATAGACCTGCTCCAAGTTGTCGCCACTAGAC
Organism: Hymenoscyphus scutula; assembly: GCA_001399465.1. Taxonomy (NCBI): domain Eukaryota; kingdom Fungi; phylum Ascomycota; class Leotiomycetes; order Helotiales; family Helotiaceae; genus Hymenoscyphus; species Hymenoscyphus scutula. The sequence goes on along the minus strand of LKTO01000032.1, from coordinate 114,143 downwards.
GCAGGCTCAGTTGCAACTCCATGCTTGCGTTCCTCCCACCAAGACCATAATGTTCTTGCCATGCCAATATTTGGCGTCTCCAGTGATGGCACGCCCAGCTTTTCTGTAAGAATGACAAGATTGCGTCTGTCGTCGCAAATTTTCCGCAGAACTTCCTTGGAGAATCCCCATTCTAGAGATGTATCGCTAGCCAAAATTACCTTTCCAACAGATCTCCCAAGGTTATCGGTTTCGTTCAGTACTCGATCGATTTGCCCTTTTCGCTCTAGTAGTCGCAAGTGCTGGAAATCGAATGGCCCCCCGGGCATTTTTGAGTCCCTATCATCATGCCTCTGTTGATTTTGATTTTGATTTCCACCGGCAACGGCTTCAAATTCCCGAACTATACCTTCATCCATCCATTCCAGCATACTTCTTGCATAACGCATAGTTGCCTGAATATTTTTGCTTGCTAAATATGGCTTTGCTGAAAGAAGGGGACTGTCTTCATTTTCGCTCTCTGCCCGCCATGCGTGTTCTAGGAGGTAAGCCAATTCAAGCACGCGGGCACTCGAATCTGTTGGAATAAGAACAATTCCTCCCTTTGAGACCGAAGACTTGATCATGTCAATCAAAAGTTCGTCTCGCTTCTTCTTCCCGCCCGATACAGCCACTCTTTCCCCGCCCTTACTACTGCAAATCAAGGCTGTTGGTTTCCTTAATTGCTCAATAACCTCAGCACCACCTCCAGCTGCACCTCCAAGCCAGGCAGCACCAGCCAGTACATTTTCACGAGATTGATTCCAGTCTACTGCATAAACAATCGACTCCAATCCATGTTGAATGTGCCAGATCGTTCCTCCCAAAGTATGACCAGCATTGTAAGCGGTAATAGTGAGTCCATTGAGAGGAGGTGACCATGGTGACGGAAGCGGTTGATGGGGCTGAGAGTATTTTAATGGATGAACCAGGGCAAAATAAGACGCAATCTCCTGACCAGTGGGCGGCTGTAGAAGAATATTTCGGTCCTCTTCCAACGAAGATGACTGGGGATACGAGTATGAGGTTTCTGTCAAAGAATCCGGAGGTATTATTGTAGAAGCAAGAGGGGTGGAGCTGTAGAGATCTTGGAGGAGCGTTCTTCCCAGAGCTATAACTGGAGTTGTCGCATAAATGGGTATTCGAGTGAAGAGCGGGAAATGTTTGCAACAATGTGCGAATGCTGCAATATGTGCCGTCGTCGCATGCGTAAGGAGGACAACTGAGAGAGTTGGAACGACTCTGGACAATGTGTTAGCATGGGCACACAGGAGCAGCAAGTGGAGGGGATATCGGGGTAATCAAATTTGGGGTGATCATGAGAGAATCTAGGCCATGAAAGAGGATGGATCAGGTTGAATGATGTTGATTGATGTCTGCTATACATGGCTCTCGCGCTCTCTCTCGCGCGCGCAAATCCGGCCTCAGCCTCTCCCCAAAGCATCGACACCCCGCGAAAGAAATCTCAACCTACTTCTCAAGCTCTTTCAGCTTGGCCACGTCGAAGGTCTCGTCCCATCCGACATCTATCAAGACCTTGACTCCTCCATCGAGCTCGAGAAGGGATTGCGATGCCGCCGATTCGGACTGCGCGCCCAGTAATGAGCAGAAAGTGAACATTGTGAGATCCTAGCCTGCTGCCTCTGCCTCCGCTTCCTCAACGCATCGAAACTCTTCGTTATATGGTGATTCGCATACTCGTATTCGGGAGTATTTCGTGAGTTCCAGTTAATGGCGATGTGAATTCAAAGGTGTCGGTCGGGGTGACTGTCGGAATGGAAGTTCGGTTGACTTGGAAATGGAAACAGGAGAGAAAGCCCAGCGCGTTTCTTTGCCAGGGGTACAAGGAAAAAAGGAATAGCATAGAGCGGCACCTGCTTGCACCCGCATTGTTGGTCTGGTAAACCCTCCCATCCCTGCACGCCGCTTTCCATTTTCTGCCTCACCAGCTCTGGCCCGAGGGGGAATTCTTGAAATCGTCCACGGTGTCAACACCTAGGTGGCTATCACCAGATTCGCATTCACGAACCACCACCACCACCACCCCTTTTCTCTCCTCCGATCTGCAGAAACTGAAATACTCTCATGCAATGAATCGAATTTCATGATCTCCTAAATTATCTACCTCAGCTACGAACTTCGCTGGACTTCGCCAACTCTGTGCAATCGGTAGCATACACGCAAAAGACAAGACATCACCATGTCCGACTACCAACTCTACCACTCGCTGAGCCAGGGCGACCCAAATGACCCAAGAAATCAAGGCCAAAACCCACCAGTTGCTTCTCCTCAATTCAACCCTCAAGTCGCCCCCTCGCCTTACGGTCCCCCATCTGGCGCAAACTATACCCCTCAAGGACAACCTCAATATGGTACTCCGCAGATGGGCGCGCCCTCGCCATATCAAGGTTCCCAAGACCCCGGATATTTCCCAAACCAAGCTGGGCAGCCACAAGATGGAGGGCTAGCAGCGCAGATGGGTGGATTGGGATTGGGCGAGGTTGCAACGTACGGGAAGAAGAAGAAGAAGGATAGGCACGCATACCATACAATGGAGGCGCCAGCTGGCTCCTCTGCAGCCTTCAATGGAATTCCTCAAGGAAATGTTCAGCCCTCGCAATTCCTAAATTCGGACCCCTCCGCGATGTCCTCTCCTGGTGGCCACTTTTCGAACCAGCAAATTACCCCTCAGATGTCTCAATTTCCAGCTCCCGTCAATGCACCATTTAATCCAGCAAACGCTGCTTCCCCAGCCGAGTTTGCTTCAAGAAATGGTGCTAATCCAGACAGCTTTTCAGCAAACGTGCAAGCTTCAGCCCAAGGCCAAGTTGACCCAGATCAAATTCCAAGTGTACCTAGCTCCAGAGACGCTCTCTCACAATACTACCTCAACAATGTGTACCCGACCTTTGAACATCATATTCCACCTCCAGCTTCGGTTTCTTTCGTCGCCTTTGATCAAGGCAATGCCTCTCCAAAATTCACGCGATTGTCAATGAATAATATTCCATCTAATTCAGATGCGCTTCATTCCACCGGACTACCTCTTGGGCTACTTCTACAACCCCTTGCCCCTTTACAAGCCGGAGAACTAGAAATTCCTGTCCTGAATTTTGGCGAAATTGGACCCCCAAGATGTCACCGATGTCGAGCTTATATCAATCCCTTTATGGTTTTCCGGTCAGGAGGAAACAAGTTCGTTTGTAACATGTGCAATTATGCAAACGACTGCCCTCCTGAATATTTCTGCGCCACTACCCCCCAAGGAGCACGTGTTGACCGAGAGTCAAGAGCAGAACTGATGCGAGGAACGGTGGAATTCTTGGTTCCAAAGGAATATTGGAATAAGGAGCCTGTTGGATTGAGATGGCTCTTTTTGATTGATGTCGGTCAGGAAGCCTTCAACAAGGGATTTTTGGAATCGTTTTGCGAAGGGATTATGGTTGCTCTTTACGGAACCGACCCTGATTCTGATGAACGAAAGATTCCGGAAGGAGCCAAAGTTGGATTTGTTACATTTGATAAAGACATACATTTCTATAACATGAATGTAGGTTTGGTCTTCGAACTTGTGAAAGCTCAATTTACTAACGTTTCTAGCCTGCGTTGGATCAAGCACAGATGCTAATTATGCCAGACATTGAAGATCCTTTCCTGCCCTTGAGCGAGGGTCTTTTTGTCGATCCATATGAAGCCAAGTGTGTCCCCACGTTTTGCTGAGAATCGTAGCCCCTGCTAATACTCTTAGATCTAACATCACCTCATTGCTGAGTCAACTTCCTGCACTCTTTTCACAAGTCAAAAACCCAGAGCCTGCATTACTGCCGACATTAACAGCCGCATTAGCAGCGCTTGAGAAGACAGGTGGTAAGATCGTATGCTCATTATCAGCTTTACCCACCTGGGGTCCAGGCCGGCTGTTCCTTCGCGATGATGGTAAACAACAGGGTGATGCAGAAAAGAAGCTTTTCACCACTGAGCATCCAGGTTGGAGAAAAATGGCAGACAAAATGGCCGCTGCGGGAGTTGGTGTTGATTTCTTCCTGGCAGCTCCTGGCGGTGGTTATCTTGACATTGCCACAATTGGTCATGTCTCTGCATCTACCGGTGGAGAAACGTTCTATTACCCCAACTTCGTCTCTCCACGCGATTCTGCAAAGTTGGCGCAAGAAATCATGCACACTGTTGGACGAGAGACTGGATATCAAGCGCTGATGAAAGTCCGATGCTCGAATGGTTTGCAGGTTTCATCGTATCATGGAAACTTTGCGCAGCATACTTTTGGAGCTGACGTTGAGTTTGGGGTCGTGGATGCAGACAAGGCAATTGGTGTAATGTTTAGCTACGACGGAAAACTCGACGCTAAACTCGATGCTCATTTCCAGAGTGCTTTGCTGTATACTACTGCTAGCGGTGAACGAAGGGTCAGATGTTCCAACGTCATTGCAAGCGTCAGCGATAGTGCCAAGGATTGCATGAAGTTTGTTGATCAGGATGCTGTATATGCTCTGATTGCAAAGGAGGCTGCCACCAAGATGACTTCTGCTTCGTTGAAGGAGATCAGAGGCGCCTTGACAGAAAAAGCTGTTGACATTCTTGCTGGTTACCGCAAGAATTTCTCGGGCTCGCATCCTCCCGGACAACTTGTTCTCCCCGAGAATCTCAAGGAGTTCAGCATGTACATCCTGGGTCTGATCAAATCGCGTGCCTTCAAAGGAGGATCGGAACCAACAGACCGAAGAGTTCACGACATGCGAATTATTAAAGGTATGGGAGCTCTCGAGCTCTCCCTGTATCTTTATCCTCGCATGATACCGATCCACAACCTTCAGCCAGAAGATGGATTTCCAAATCCCGAATCTGGACATCTCCGCATGCCTCCTTCGATACGATGCTCCTTCTCACGTGTTGAGGATGGTGGTGTATATCTCATTGATAACGGTCAAAACTGCTACCTCTGGATGCACTCTCAAACCTCACCAAACCTGATAATCGATCTCTTCGGCGAGGACAAAGACTCACTGAAGGCACTGGACCCTTATAGCTCCTCCCTACCCGTTCTACAAACCCATCTCAGTGCGCAAGTACGAAACATCCTCGAGTACCTGAAGACTATGCGTGGCTCAAAAGCTTTAACCATCCAACTCGCAAGACAAGGACTTGATGGTGCTGAATATGAGTTCGCGCGACTGTTGGTCGAAGATCGAAATAATGAGGCGCAAAGTTATGTTGATTGGCTGGTGCATATTCACCGCCATGTACAGTTGGAGGTATTTCTTCCTTATTAATATCCCTTCCTTTTGGGATTTTTCGCTAACACTAAACAAGCTGACGGGTCAGAGGAAAAAGGATGAGGGTGGTGATAATTCGATAGCGTCGAATTTTGCAGGGTTGAGACCTCCTTACTGGTAAAGGACGTGATTGTGGGTTGGAGAGATGCCCATATTGCCGGGGGGGCTTGGGAGGAAAGAGTTGTGAATTGACATGTGACTTGTGAGTACATTTAGCGTGCATAGAAAAAGTCTTAGGGGTTTTCTCGTTTTTTGATGATGCATTTATGGGTAATGAAACTACTCTTTTCTGTGGATTCTCTCGTGCTATAGTCTCTGTGTGGGGTGTAGTTATACTTGGCCCAGTTTTGGTTATGTTCGCTTTTGCCCCCTACATCACCATCCAGACTACTTTCAGCTGTGTTTCCCCCGTAACTCTTACACCCCCCAGAAAGTGCAGACTAACTGGATTCGACAGCAGCAAATGTTTCGACAGCAGAATAGCCTTAGTTTGCTGCAACTAGAGAAAGACAGATGTCTAGATGAAAACTGTTTGTATCCAGACCAGCCAGGAAGCATCCAAAGAAGACCTTGAGAAGTTATCAGCGGCATCTCCTCGGCATCTTCCTCCGACAGGCCCCAGTACGTCTTCATGAGGTACCAGTGAAACGAGTTGCTTTATACGTTGGCTCTCAAGAGGTTTTCTAAAAAAAAATTACCAGGAGGGGATGGTGAACTTGTTGAGAGGTTGAACGCAGTGAAGTTAGCACTACTTTAGACTGGATCCTGTTCATTCCAAGGTTCTCTTCGTAAGTTTGTTCCTTATTGCTGCAAAAGAGTCAAATTTGAAATAGGGGAAGTAACAAGGTTCTCCGAACTCGGTGCTCAACCAGGTCGAATTCGTTCCAGGGAGACAGCGCGTCTATGGAGTAAAGTTGTAGCTGTCCTATGTACATCACACATATTTAACTGAGTAAGTTGTTGTTCTGCTGGTTCTGGGCGAATTGAAAGGTTGGTATTGTTCTGTCGTGACGACCTGAGGCTGCGACTCCGAAATACAAACATAAATTCAAGTGTCAACTAGAAGATGAATAGCCAGAATACTTGGGGGGGAAGGGGCCGATCGTCGGTGAGAAAATGTGAAGGAAGCTATAGCGGTTCCTGGTTCAGAGGACACGCCTCATTTTCTTTCTCACTGCGGGTGACCCACGCCTCCTTTGCCTTCTCGCTGTTAAAAATGAGTTGTCTTTTTTGCTTTCCTGCTATCAAATCTTCTGCTACTGTCGAAAAAGCTTACTACATTTACCAATCGAGATACACTATTTTACGCATCCTCAATCCCAGTTAGAACCGTAGCCATATCTGGTACGCCGTAACGAGGGGCCGGAGTTTCCTGCTTGACTAAAATCACAAAGCTTAGGGAGTTTTCATAAAGCGTGGAATTGTTTTTCTCTCCCACATACAAAAGGCATGTTGCTCGGTATAAGAAACTCCAAAAAATGAGCAACAACAGGTTTGGAGTAACACAATATTTCTACGTGACTTTGAGTTACACTAGTTAGCCATTCTCCCAGCGTCCCATAGCTAGAACGCCATTATCAGCAAATTCCATACATATCCTAGGAAAAATATGTGCCTAAGAGGGAAATGAAACTCGTAACCAGAGGTTCGTAGCAGTCAGACTAAGCTCGAAGGAACAAAAATCTAAGACCTTTGGACTTTTTCATACAGCCAGCTCCTCTCTAGTCCCCATCACAATTTACTATCAACACAACAAGCCTTCCCATTCTCCCCCACTATCGCCTCCCCAACACCCTGCTGATGCTCCACACTAGCAAGCACACTCTTATTAAAAGTCTGCACGCTAGGCGGGACATCCAGCGCCGGATTCTTATCGAAGAAATTCACCGGCTTCAGAGAAACTTTGATAATCTCCACCGGCATAACAGGGAAATCCTCAATCCTAGGAACATGGTTGATACCAAATTGCACCCAAACAACTAGGTCATCATCAAGCACATTATCTTTCCTGGCAGCCCAATTTCGTACTCCTGTGCCGCCGCGTGATTGATTCGTGTACTTTCCACCTGAGTAGAGTTCGTCGTCACGGTGGGAGGTGATGTAGATATTGTGGTCACCGAATTCTGCTCGTTTGTGGTGGAAACTGTCTTTGTCGGCGAGGAGTTTTTGGAAGGGAGGAGCGTGGATTTTGTAGGCGACTGGTTTGCCGTTCACAGGGTTTTTGATGGAGGAGTTTTGGATTTTGAAAGTTCGATTGGTGTCGAAGTCGAGGTCGAAACCACCGGATGTGGTGATGGGGGTTTCGGTTACAGTGTAACCTACCCCGTGGGGGTTGAAGTCAGAGCGTGGCATGGCGTGTGCTTCATCATAGACGACGCGGTTGATAGGACCATCAATCATGGGATCTACGCGAAGGGAAAAGATGTGCTGATGGTGGGCGGCGAGGACTCCTGGGTGGACAACTGTTCCGAATGGGACGGAGATACCTTCGTCGATAGGCTGGGTTGAGAGGATACCTGTTGCTCGAACTTCGTACATTACTTCTCCGGCTTGGTTGAAGATAAATGCCAGGATATACTCGTAATTAGCGACAGTGATGATGGATTGGAGAACCAGTTCTCTGTTTCGAGCGACTGCGGCGCGGCCAGTTCTGTAGTTTGTATGTTTCCACGCAATGCCGTTGTCTTGTTCATGGATGCAAACAACGTTTGGCATATCTAGAGACTCTCCCTTGTCGTCGCTGAGTACTGCTGAGAGGTAATGAATCGATCCGAGGCAATCGCATCCCAATTGCAAGTTGTTGGCCATGATACCAGCTCCAGCATCACCAAGATCAAAAGCTGCCTTTTTGTGGTATGGATGACGAGGATCGGCGTATGGGATACTCATATCTGAGAGCGAAAGTCTGTAGAAGAGTGGGCGGCCAGCGTAATGAACATCATACAAAACCATACCCTCACGTTGGTTAAACCCAACCTTGAATTCCCATTTTTGCCACTCAATTGTGCGTCCTTGCTCACTGAAGTTTGTTACTTTGAATGAAGCGCCTTCTGGTTGGATAACATTGAGTGGCTTCAAATCGGTTCGCAGAGTTTGAGCTTCTGGGATATACTCGTTTGGTGGTTGAACTTTATAAGGTGTGGGCTCTTTGAGCGTGTTGTCAGCTCCTGTTGGCAGGTAGTCAATTCTTGTAACCTTCATCGTCTCGGCACTGACGACAGGCGATATACTGAGCGGCATGGCATAATGGTTACTGTCCGCCTCGGTTGAATTGTTTGGATCCCGAAGGTAGAGAAAGCATTGAAACATTCTCTTTTCGTCTGAGAAAAGCCCCTCATTTACTCCATCGGAACCTACCGCTTGTCAACAATAGTTCCAGCCTGGTGGTCAAGTGGTAAGGAGAATCATACCATAAATCCAAGGGTCACTGATCACGACGGTGCCTTTTGGAAGTTGGAGTTTTGCAATTTCCGCTTGTACTCTCTCGTCTGCCAACGCAGCTTGTTCGACCTTGACAATCTCATCCCCATCTGCGTTACTGTGCACGTTCGGGCCCAAACGCAAGCTACTTTGGACTTTACCAGCACTCAAATTTATGATTGCTTCGTGGAGTTTGTCCTTGGAAAGGTCAGCAACGAAGTCCAGGGTTCAGAATATCTTCCATTGTACGCACAGTATTGCGAATGTAGTACACAACGAAACTTCGTCTGTCGATAGTGGGGGTCGAGTGGCCACTATGTTCCGCTGCCAAATACGGAGATAGTTCCGCTTTGCTGGGTTCTTGTAAAGTGATGCTTTTAAATTGAAGTTTCGTTTCTTCCGGCCAGAGACTTTTGATCAAGCGTGAACTTTCAGTAATTTCAAAAGCAGTCAATGGGCCGAGAGGATGCTGTGGTGCCACTTTTCTTCCTTCCCCAATTGGGAGTGAGGTCGCAATTTGTTCGACAGACATGCTTGCTCGCTTGCAGCAATGGAATAACGTTGCAAAGGATCGACCAAAAAGAGAAGGTTGTTGTGGGAAGAGGGGAGCTATGAGAGAGTAGGAGAGCAAGAAATGCGAATAAATGATATGGCGTAAAAAAACAGAAAGGGGGAATGGCTAAATAAGACCTCAATAATCCATTCGTCTTTGTCTGCTTATCGCCAACACAACCAACCTATCCGAAGATGGTACTCGTAGTGCCCCGCCATATAACCCCGCTCTTACACTTGTACCGCGTATAACTGCCAAATCGAGTATCGCGGAAGAATACTTGTAAGATGATTCGTGGTGTTCGTAAAGGTTGCAGTGCCACCAGCACAGAGTTCAGACACGACGATGGGATTTGTACTTGGTACCAGGTAGGTAAAGTAACTTATCTCATTTTCGGGGAGCATTTCGGAGAAGCGGTGATTACAGGCAAAGGTGGGATTTATACAAGTATTCGTGTATTCGTACTTGTTGAGCTCAGGAGAGGACGGGAAGTAACACTTACGGCACAAATTTTCCGCTCACCGCCCTATGAATGGACGAAGGCTCACGACCGCACCTCATCCTTGTCGAACCACCATGTACAAGCACCTCAATTCTTGACGTACAACAACTATATGATCCATGTTAAGGTATCTCACATCCTCCTCTTGATCCATTCCTCGCGACGACGAACCCTCTCTGCTCGAACATCGATACTGTCGGATACACTTGACCCACCTACATCTCGATAGGGGCGGCATGAATTGGACTGGGACACACTAGCAGAGTCGCAATGTTTCTTTATGATATCCCGAATTCCCCGAGGCACTGCACCGCGTGCTAGGATACATATATGGAGGACTGGTGATCCAATCTCAAGGGACAGCTTTGGTTTTAGGAGAGAGGAAACGAGGACTTCGGCTGTGAGAGAGGCGGGCTTTCCTCTGGATACACCTGCTTCTGCAAGAGATATGCGGACGGATCTGGGTAAATATATATAATATCCGTGATGGTTTCAAAGAGTCGGAAGACCTCTCAATTCTCCTTCATTCTCATGTACAGTACTTGAAATCGTCTACGGATGGAATCTTGGGGCGATGGAAGGGAGCATAAACTCAGCATTCCTGCCCTTTTAACCACCCAGTGGTACAACAAGTGCAGTTGCTCCCGGCTTGGTTTACATATCCTGAGCGGGAACAGCGAGCTTTCGACCCTGGAAAGAGGGTACCCCTCGAGTGCATCCATAATGGAAGCAATGTAAATATCCAAGGTTTTTCTTTGGGGGGCGAGTATGTAAACTTTCCACTTCTTGTATTTTGAGCTTTTCCACAAACCGTATTTTCTAGTGACCTCGAATGTGTTTATGGCATTCATCTAAGATTTATCTCTAGAACCTGGGAAACATGAAATACATTAATGGGGTCGTTGCCTCCAGGCCATTCCCGTTCTCTACGTAGCTGTCGTAGCACAGGAGAGAAAGATACTATAAGAACATTCACTCTTTCTTTTTGCTCTATTATTCATATCTGACTTGGCTTAGTCCCCTTCCGAAGTTTGCTATAACTTGCGCTATTTGAAACTGAAACCTCAACAGCACTCTGATACCAAATTGCATTCTACTTTCTTTGTTCTCGAACACCAAATACCTACCCTTGGTCCCCATCACATTTCCACCTCAACTCTTCAAACATACTCCTAAGAACTTCAGTCGACATTTTCGTCATGTTGTGGCAATTCATTCCACTTGTGCCGCAGGTCATTGTCTTCATTCTCACCATTATGTGCATCATCGCTGGACAACCGAAATACGGCACCCTCTCCGACTTTCACATCCTATCCGTCGATGCCACTGGCCTCAAAGCAATCAACGGAACTGAGCCAAGCAAACAACTGCCAATCCACGACTACTACAGACTTTACCTGACCACCCAGTGCGCTTCAAACGTTGACAAAATCTTGAACTTTTACTTCGATGTGATTTGCTCCAAGCCATCAAACAACGGTACGATCGTCTCGTGTACCTTTCTCTGAAGTACTTTACTCACGGAGCGCTAACGTTCAATTCTACAGCCAATTTCGACCTCAGAGACCTGGTATCCAGAGATCTCGAAAATAGTCACGAGAATTTCACAAAACTTGACCTTGCTGCCCTCTTCCCTAAAGATTTACAGCTGGATTTCGAGCTTCACAACCAACGTTTCCACGTCACATATTGCTTTTACATCCTAACGGCGGTCTGGGCCGGCATCTTGATTGTCATCGGATTGTTCACCTTCCTTCCTTCTCCGTTTGGAGAGTGGTTTGCTCGGATCGCGGCATTGTTTGCAGGTGTCCGTTTGTTCCTGTCCATTTCCTTGTTCCCCATGAAACTTGCATCTAATACTGGATTGAATAGGCTCTCGACACATGGATCTTTATCGCCTCGGTCATTGTGACTGTTGTAGCGTATGAAGCGGCGCGGTCAATTGAGAGAAATAGTGATTATCTCACTGTGAGCGTAGGTGGCAACTTTTTGGCGCTCACTTGGTCGGCCTTCGGTATTATGGCAGTCTTGGGCACCGTCTCCTATATTATGGCCTGCATCGTCGGCCTTGTTGAAAAAGAACTGAGAAGCAATGATGACTAGCATGTTACCTAGGACATGGTGTGGCTATGGTTTTGGCATTTTCTATAAACACCTTCCCATTGAGACTTGGGCTAGACTAGAAACGATGGTTTACCGAATGAGTTTCTATATACGTTCCATGCATCTTCCAATACATCTCCCCTTGCACATTCTGGAAGGAACCTAGGAAATCATGGGCTCTTGAAACTTTGACTATGATTTGTCAGAAAAGCGATCGATATTCGCACTCTCCTGTCGTGACGTTGTCTAACTTTTTCCGGGTAAGCTATTCTTCGCTGAGCGAAGCTGCAGTTGACTGGTGGCTTACCCACAACCCGGTAGCTTACTAGCCTTACATAACTAGACAAACTCGTATGCTTCTCACTCAGCTTGCTGGCTTTTTTGTTACCTGGCATATCCACTAACTCCCTGGCTTACTCCTCACCTGCGTGTAAGCCATCAAGTTCATCAATATTGGATAATCCATCAAGTTTGATTGAGCCAGCCAAAATACTGGGGGCCAAAAACGAAATAAAGACAAGCTATGGGTTAGCCAATGAGCTAGAGAATATTAGGCCCAAAAAAAGGACAAGGACCAAAGGGTGAGTAAGCTATAAGTTGGGCCCCTCGAGGTCCAACCACCGACTGGTCAGTACCTATTCTTCCCTGGATCTACCTACCTTGCATAATTGAGCAATGGAGTGTGAGCTTTGACCTTCGAATTCGACGCCTTGCCTTGCCATAAAATAGTTGTTGCGGTCTCAGCAATAGTTATTTTGAGCACAACGTCGACGAGTTCCGAGCAAAGAAGCACAATATAACATCGTCAAATATTTTGTCATAGTATTATAAAAGCGCTGGAGATGTCACCATTTTTGTAGAAACATGAGAGATGAACCGAAGAGCTTATGAAGAGGCTCATCGAGAAAGGGGTGTTTGGTGGTTGTCTTTGGGAGGGAGGCACGAATGGTGAGAATATTTGAAGTTTTTGGGGGAGTGATCCTGTGTTATCCTAAACCTGCGAGTGCATTACATACTGTAAGCGCAAAGGCATCATTCGAGAAGGATATTGAATCGGGTTATTCGACAGTGCACGTAGGTAACTTATCTTGCATTCAAGTAATATTTTTTGATTTAATTGAGGCGTGTTTCTATTCGAGGCTGGGGCTTGGATTCGAGGATGAGGAGGGAACTGCCTCAAGAATTTCCCCTGTAATTGCGCAAGTCGAGAGACAAACCTGGAAGTCAGTGGTCTTTTGTCTTCCTCATATGTAAAAAGTGCTCATTCTGATATGCGCTATCTAGCTGCTCTCTCTACCTATTTCCTGTGTATAAGGTTGAATTTTCCCATTGTTGACACCGTCTCCTCAAAACCGCCCCACTTCTCTGCGAATGCCCTCAGGGTCCCTTCAGCCGCCAACTCAACCGCTGAACACGGCGAACCCTCGGCATACTATAGTGGCACCAGAAGAGATATTCTCTCAATTAATTAACACGTTTCCGGACCGATGGTGGGATGGTGGCAGCGACCAACGGGAGCAATTCTGGGAGTGCAGAAGCTTGGATCTAGGTTACTTGGCTAGGTAGTGTCAGCCCTGGTCAATTTGATTATCACCATTGTGAATTTTAGTCTGTCTGGTTTTCATTCTGAAGCCTCTCTTGGAAGGTAGGAACTTTTGCTGTTTTTTTCTAGAGTTTCTTCTTTATAGCTTGAATATCAACAAGTGAACCTTCACCTCCTCCTGCTGCCTCTAACAAACGGGGGGTTACATGGACCAGCGACATGTTACTGTACAGGTTGCGAACCAAGTCGACACATGCGTAGCTAGAGCGGAGTCTTCCATAATTTTTATCTATTTTTGGTAGCTCAGTTGCTTAAAACTAGAGTTTGATTGGTGTCCAATAGACGGCGATCCAAGAGAGTAGGTGTACATACGATATAAAGTGTCACTGAAAGATGTAATTTGACCCGAGGAAGGAAAAATCAGTACTAGTTCGCGCTCTACCTAGGTGGTGATATATATTGGAAGTATAGCTTTGAAGAAAACATGAAACACAGCAACCTAAAAGCTTAGTTATAGTTTCACGATTCCATTGTTTAAGAGTGTTGATATGGTGAACTGCTCTGCGAATGGAAAAATTAGGCAGAAATTTTGCCACATTATAACCAGGTAGCATCAACAGTTCAAAAGGTACAGTTCCCCTCTCTGCTAAAACCCGGTTTTCACTAGACTCAAAAAAGCACAAACCTAGTCGACCCTACACGGGAAATCAATTAAGCGAACACGTCGACAAACCCTCTCAAGCTAACAGAACGAAGCCCTAACATGGTCTATCCTAACACGACTGCGGCTGTGCAAAACTCAACGCTTTTCTTTGTCCGGCTCGAGATATCTGATGCTCGAGTTCTGATAATCCCCACGGTCGCCACCTTCAGTTTGTTCAGCTTTCGCCCAGAACCCTTGAATGTTGTGATATGGTTGTTCTCCGACAGATTCGGACTGCCAGCGTTTGATTGGGCTCTGATTGTTTCCGATGGAGCTGCCTCCATTCCGCTGAAGTTCACGAGGCCACTCGCGATTAACTTCGTGGTATGAAGGCATGGAAGCACGGTCGGCCTAGATGTGTTTCCACGTTAGGACCAAGAAACAGAAAGATGGAATGGTATATGTTCTGAGAATGGAAAGCTTGGTACGTACAGTCAATGCCGAATCATTCTTTCCAGCCCAGGTACTCTTCTTCCCTGACATATTTTAAAGTCCTACCGAGTCCTGAAGTGTTGATGGTTGATTGAAGAAGTTCGGAAAGAGAGGCTTGGAAGGTGGTTTGGAATTGAGGGAAGTGTGAGTTCCAGCAGGGAAATTCAAGAAGTCAACATCGATGTGCTTCGGTTACTACTTGTGAGGAAGTAGGTAGGCAACTTAAATGCATCATGACTTCCATTCCCCAGTCAGAGTGGCCAATCATGCCCTTTGAATACATGGGGAACTTTTGGGAAAGTTTGGAATTAAAGGGGAAAATGAGGCTGGAACTTTTTGGAACTTCTGGGATATTTGCCATTTAAGGTGTTGCTACTGGAGAGACATACATGGATTTTGTGCTGGAACAGATTGGAACTTTTGAAGTCTGCAGGGCCCTGGTACAAATGTGGATCCTGGAAATGCCTGTACCTACCTAGGTATAGTGCACGAGTGGGAAGAACCTTATTCGAGCCTCAACACCATCTATCATTTTGTGGTACCCTCCCTACTCAATTCCATTATACCTACCTAGTGGCGGTAGACCTGATGCCGGCATCCATCAAGAGCATGTGTGATACCACCATGTTGCTCTTGGCTGGATTCCTACTTTGGACTGGGGATCAGTCGAACGACGCTGAGGAGCCTCGATGAGGAATTTCTGGAAAACCAGTGCACACGTGAGGTGGACTTCTTTGTATCAATAAGGCACGTGATCGGGAGAGTCACTGAACCTGGAACTTTTGGGTAAAATTTGTAACTTTTGTAAAGTGCAAGCCTCACCACTGCAACCTGACCCTGTGGGTATGTTACTATAGATGATTCGTTCAGGAGCTGCCAGCAGTGCCTGCTCGGGGCGTACACGGGTTGTATTTTCCGTCTCGCTGCTTTTGCAAGACGAGGCAGCTTTGTAGGTAGTCTGAGTAGTCTGATTCCTTTGGCGACGGGAGGTGACTCTCCAGAGAAAGTGGAGGCACTCGACCTTTTCCTTACCCAGACCATCACCGAGGGATATACGGACATTAAATGTACCCCCCTCTCTAACACTCGGATAACACGGAAATCAACATCATGGACAACCCACCAATATCTCCTCTCTCCAAGCCAACAGCCGATGTGGGTGTTTCTCCCAAACACTGAGCCCACCAATGGAGAGGGGCGTGTCACCCCGGACAGGTTCAACTCCATGCGGAGGTCACGAACACGATCCATTGGGAATGCAAACTCACCTAGTCAGTACCCTTTTGGTATACCTTGGGCCGCATCGCCAACCCTTAGAAATGTGTCTCCGTTCAATTTCTTCCGTCCTCTCTCTGCTGCTTCAAGCTCCAATGGCATCCATCGAAGTCCGGCCATGATTCCTCCTGTGTCTAGTACCAGACCTTCCTCAGCACTTGCACAAAGACCTTCTCGAAGCCCGCTTGCTCTCAACACCTTCATTGTCCCCCCATATAGCCTTCCGCAGCAGCTGGGCCAAGCAGAAACAGAGCATGAGCAAAACAGCCTAGGATCACATGCACCCGGAGGACGAGGAACAAAAATCACTTCATCCCAATGGGAGCCTCACAAGGACCAGATCAAGAGGTTATTCCTTACTGAAGATAAGTCATTAGAGGAAACAATGAAAATCATGGAGGACGAGCCATCATTCAGAGCATCATGAGCAATATCTCGTAAGGTGAAAGCATGGAACTTACTTGTGATTTAGAAAGAAACAATACAATACGAAATTGAAGCAGTGGGGGTTCACCAAAAACATTGCAGGATCGTCAGCTAATTGGATGGTCAACAAGGCAAAAACCAGGAAGCGTGATGGTAAGGAAACCGAATTTATGGTTGGAGACCAGCATTGGCCTATGGATCGCATTGAAGCAAGAGCCAAGAGGGCGAAACTAGATGGAAACGAATTTGGATTATTAGGTATGCTCATTGGTGTTAGATATTTTACCCCCGAAAACGAGCGTGGAGCGACTTTACCCATCTCACACGTCCCTGAAAAATGGATGCCGTACTATCCTCAACCGTCAGCAACACAGCCACCTCTCCGTCTGCAATGGAATGGTAAAACCAAGCATGATTTGGATGCTTTGCTAGAACAGGCTCAAAATTCCACAACGTTGGGAAATGTTGACGACGCGGAAGACGAATATCGCCAAGTTTTAGGAGGCTACGAAGCCTTACTTTCGCCAACGCATGAAACAACAAAGGCCGCTACGTATGAGTTAGCTAATTTCTATGCCGAGAACAACCGGATGAGTGACGCTGATAAAGTTCTGGACTGGATGGGCGAAAATCACATTGAGAGATGGGGAATTGAACATAAGAAGACTCGGGAACATTTAGTTTGCGTTGTTGATATGCTGCATAAATGATCACGATCAGACGACGCAGTCACTATCCTTTCGAGAGCCGCGGAAGAATTCGAGCTAATTTCATCTTCAATGCCGGGCGACGGTGAGAAAGATGAAAGAGACGAGTTCCAGCTTCCCAGGATTAATGGTACCACTCTAGCACTTCATGGTGATGATGACCCAGTCCGAATGGATTACCAAGTTCGTCTTGCTATGTCCCGGATGAATACAGAAGATGCAGAAGCGGAAGTGATTCTGTCAAAATTACTGCAGCAATGTGAGAAAAGTCCTACGACGCTTGGGGTTCAAATACTTGAAGCTAGAGTGGCACTCGCTGGCTTTTACAAAACCCTTGGTCATCAAGGAAAGTCTGATGAAGCCATGGCTCGAATTGCCCCAGCTTTCTGGCACGTTTTCCAATCCAGCGTTCCAAGGACCGAGCTTCTTTTCAATCGGGCTATAGACATGATCAAAATCCTGCTTGATGATGAACGGTATACAGATGCTGAGCCTCTTTTTCGAAAAATACAGAACGATGTTACACAGACACTGGGCGATTACCATGAAAAAATGATTAGTATTTTGATCCGCATCGGACTTGCCTGCCAGGAGGCTCATCAGTGGAAAATGGCTCGGCCAAGGTTTGAGCAAGCGTTGGCAACTTCAATGGCAAAATACGGCGTTCACAACAAACTGTCTATGGGTCTTCAAGCTGGTCTAGATAAAAGTTACTACTCGATTCGACTCCCGAAACCCGAGGATATCCAAAGGTTAGGAGGGCAGACAAGTCGAAGTCTTGGGCAGGGGGTTGGGTGTCCTTCAACGTCAGCCTTGATGTCTTTTCATTCTCCTATCTGCATAAAGAACTTCTCTCTGTAGAAATATTTTGCCAAATGCCAAAAGATATTCTGCTCCTTAAAAAAAAATTTGATCCGTTTTGAGTATGCTGTCAATGGCGTAGGCCAGGCGTGTGCCTCACCTTGCCTCCAAAATCCTATATGGTAAAGCAGCGAAAGCCACATCTGCCTCGCGAATTTCGGTGAGCGCAGCCTTATCTTATATCAGACCGTTTTGCTGGTTGAATTTCTATTTCTGAAATAGATCCGACACCAACTGGATTTTTAAACTTCCCACTCACATCGCAAATTCTAAACTGAGATCACCGCTCAGTTCAACATGATGGATATCGTGAACGCCTTACCCCCCCTGTCGAATATGTTTGAAGACCCTCCCAGCGTGGCGGATAAGAATACCAATAGCGAAGAAAGTGGCGGCCGAAAGCTAGAATTGAAGACCTACGAAGCACGCTACAATTACCGTGGTGAGAGAACACGTCTTGAAGTTGGAACGAACCATTTCGACCTTGACAAGGACAGGGACCACCACTCTGCCCTTATCCTAGTCAGACAATACGACAAATATAGAGAACTTGAAGACACTATTTTGGAAATCAGATCGCCCCATATCAAGGCTGCTCTTCAGAAGGTTATTCGAACATATCCCGGAGTAGACTTTCATTCCTCGGTGGTAGTGATTGTGGGTCCACCACGCTGTATATTCCACTACCGAGAACAACTACGGGAATACGGGAAGTCACTTGAAGACATGGAGGCAGCTCAGCATCTTGCGCTACTCCTGGACTATTGCCAGGGTCTTTTCGAAGTGGATCGGGGGAAATGCGCCAGCCAGATGGAGTCCCCCATGCTGCCCTCGAGGATGGATTTCCTTGGGTTGTGGATGGTGTATCGTCCTGGAGAGACTTTATATACCAAGAGAGGAGGAATTGAAAGATCGTCACGACTCAAAATATTTCTAGATGTGAATGCCGCAACCCTATTTGTTGGGACTCGAGGGGGACTATCGTGGTAGAAAATTTGACCTACGATGGATCGAAATTCGGTTATGTGGACGAAAGATTCGGCATTTCACCATTTGACGGGTTTCTTAGCATCGATCAGTTTACGATTTTCCCACTAAAGTACCACCAGGAGAAGGATCGTTTGCAAAAAAAGTTCATTGCCAGGGGGCGAAAATTCGTGGAGCTCAAAGATTCCCATTATCGATCTTATAATGGAGTTGCAAACGCCCTTTCTCCGTGAAGAGACACGGGCATAGCGGGCGAAGAGGACTATTTTCCTTTGCAGTCTATGATGGTAAAAGCCAACTCTCTCTCCAAATTGCCGATAGTCATCTAAAGTTTGAATAGATAAAAGGCAGAATAATGCTCGACACCAAGACTTTCTGTTCTGTCAAACCCTCGAACAGCATAGATATCGACACCAAGCTGGACCCAGAAAAATTCGGGCATGCTTTTGACGACGAGAATAGCAACCGCGTTGCTGCCAAATTTACTGATGAGGACTACATAATATGTGAATACAGCATCCCCGGCTTCGACTTTGCAGGAAAAAGGTGGTGCCACTTTGCATTCGATTTTATTGAAGACATCAAGTTCAACTCCGAAGCATTTGAAAGACTGCTCCTCCCCAAGGAACAGAAAAGAATGATTCATTCTCTCGTGGAAGTTCACTCCAATGATGCTGTAACCTTTGATGATCTCATTGTAGGTAAAGGGAAGGGCGTGGTCTTTCTTCTTCATGGACTTCCTGGTACTGGTAAAACGCTGACAGCAGGTCAGTAGAATCTGAAATGGATGATTGACAGAAACTTGCTAAAGACAATGTCGTAGAGGGAGTTGCGGATTATACTAAACGTCCATTATACTCTGTAACATGTGGTGAGCTCGGACTACACGCCCAAGAAGTGGAAGAAAACCTCTCAAATGCTCTCCAACTGGCTACAATGTGGGACGCAGTTGTTCTTATAGATGAGACGGATATATTCTTGAAAGCACGGGGCTCAAATGATCTAAGGCGGAATGGCTTGGTCTCAGGTGAGCCTCCAGCTTATCGCCCTAACATTTATTGACTGAAACAGTGTTTCTTCGCCTACTTGAATACTACCAAGGAATTCTGATACTGACCACCAACCGAGTCTCGGTCTTTGATCCTGCAATAAAATCTCGCATCCATCTCGCCGTCAATTATCACCCACTCACTAACGAGTTCCGGCGCGACATCTGGAGAACCTTTATCACCATGGCCTGCGATCAATTCAAACCCACTTGGCTCAATCCTCTTACTCTTGGTGATCTAGCGAAAGAAGAATTGAATGGGAGACAGATCAAAAATACTGTCAAAACAGCACAAGCTCTGGCAGTGAGCGACAAGACTGAGTTGAAACTTGAACATGTTAAACAGAGCTTGGTGGCTATGGGTATGTTTGAAGATGATTTTGCAAGAGGCGAGAAAGGAGGGGAATTGGCTGGGAGCGAGAACCAAAGCAGTGGGCGAGTTACTAAAAGGCGGAGAATAGAGAGCCCGGAGACGGATATTGAGTCCTACTTGTGGTGAGCAGTAAGTGTAGTGAACTTTAGTTCTTAATTTCATTTAGTTGATACACACACATCTATGGTCACGCGTATCTTCGTTGCCACTTGATCTAAGGTTGGTGAATACAACATGGTAGAAATGGTTTCGATGGGCGTGTTCTGTGTTCTTTGTTCTTTAGCGAGTCACCTCTGATGACCTGTCGGTATTCAGATAATTACATTGATAAATTTATTTAGTTCTGAGTAGCCAAGTTTCAAATAGTCTAACTAGCTTAACTTTTGAGGGAGCGCGTTATAGGAAGAGATCATGGTGTACGAGAAGAATTTGATTTATAGCTTAACGCCACTTCCCTCCGGTCACTCATAATCCCACTTATGCATTTTGAACGTTAGTTATTATTGACTGTTTTCTTCCCAACCCCTTTTCTTCTCCCTTCCCCCCAGTCAAATACCAGAAAAGTAGCGCTTTAACCGAACCATTCTCAAAACAAGAGCTCTTGCAGTAACCGTTATACACACCAGCCTATCGAATGCATAAGTACACAAGGGCCAACAGATTCCTTCAATTTTCACCTCGCAAAGCCAACAACTGTCTGCGTGTCTCGCAAGAAACAACAGACTACTCCTTCTCGCTTTTAGTACCTTTGTGTTTTCTGAGGCTACTCGCAGACCCAACACATTTTGAGGCAGTGAGTGCACATCTCGAGTGTGATTTCAGTGGTGTTGAATTGGTGGATGTTGGTTTGGTGGGTATAAAGTAAGATCTGTGTAGAGTATATTGATGGATACTATGTAATTGGCCAAAGAGATTGTGGACGGAGGTGGTTGCTTAGAAGATTGAGATGGAGCAATGCTATGGTAGGAGGAATGAAGACCCCTTTTAGTAGACGAGGAGCTGGCCCTGGAGAAAACGTATGTGAGTTGAACCCTTTTTGACAACTACGTTATTATGTTTTTTTGGAGCTCTAACACTTGTTCACTGTCAACGTGAAGGATCAATCGTTTGGCAGCCCCTTTATTCATAAACTTGGTTGGGAACTCGAACTTTTTTTATATCACAGTTCACTTAGTGAGTTGGTATGTTTTATTCACCATTTTTGGTATTGGTCAATAATTTAGGCATATTGGTCAATACTAGGTTATTGGTTAATAAACCTGGAGTTTACGAAAAAAGGGGTGTTATTTACTATTAAATTTAAATAACTTCTTTAGTAAAAACTTAACCTTTTCTAGCCTTTTGACCTAGTATAGAAACCTCCTCTACCCCTTTATTAGCTATATTTAATCAAGTTTGCTTTATAGGAGGTGAACTAACTAAATCCTGCTCCTTTCTCTTATACTAAGAAGTCTCTTCTAATTTAGGAATCACATTAGTCTCCTTATCTTTCCTAGTTCTGCCTTACTTCTTCTCTTCCTTCTGTCCCTTAGCCTGTTGTAAACTAATAGAGAGGCGGTTGTTATATTATGTCGGAGACTTAGTGATTTTATTAATATTTAGCTAAAGAAGAAGTAATTTAGATAAAAGATAAAGTAAAAAATAAGGTAGGAAGGCCTTTTTACATAGGTAGATAAATAATTAAATAATAAATTAAAAAGGCTTCGTTTTAGAGAGGGGGACCTAATAGACCCTGAGAAAAGGAGAGTATAGGGGATCTAAAGTCTTAGAAAGGCTGGCAGAGGGGGGGTAAAAAAAGCCATTGGTAGACGTTACATGTTATCTGTAAAGTCTGTACTTATTAACTAATAACCTAATATTGATTAATATACCTACTTTATTGACCAATACCAAAAATGGTGAATAAAACATACCAGAGTTGCCAAATGTTATCAAAACTACTACTTGAGTTTACTTACAAATAGCATCTTTGCTAAAATAAACAAAAATAAGCGAATAATTGTTTTCGAGTTGAATCATTATGTCCATCCAGGCGCCTGAGCAAGAATTTTAGAGAGACCTACAATCGTACCACGTGCACATGCATTAGCCCATTTGAGATGTGGCGCAGAACACTTCCACAAAACTTCACAAAACGCAAATGAGCCGACCTCAGACTCTTCACCTTATTCAAAAAGAAGGCGAGCAACTGAGTAGGTGCCTAGGATAACACATACTTGTAGCGGCACACATCAACTGGTAATATGCCACAACCACCGAGTCGCCTTGGCCCTTCAGCCTCTGAGCTCGCTACGCTGGGCAAACGCCAACTCGACCTCGCTGAAGATCGTTACCATAAACTCCTTGCCGCTGTCCAGCACAAGTACCAGATTGGTGACTACTCATCCTGGCCTCGTTCCCTTCACGAGGTCAGCTTTAAAACATACACAGACCGAAGCTTGGAAACCTCGGAAGCAGCAGTTGATCCAAGGGACAAACAGCCAGCGTATGCATTGAGGCTCTTTTGCTATGATTTTCGAACTAAGCTGCTTGTGTTGTAGATATATTGAGGGCCTTCACAAGATGTTTCGCTCTAATGCGAAGACATTGGAAGGAGACATCTTATACCTGAGTAAGTACCTTCAAACCCCACGAATTGCTTACCTAGGCTAATATTTGGACTATAGTTGGATAGCCTCAATTCTGGCCTTTCCTCGAGTACTATCACTCCCCTGCCAAAACATCTGGGAGAGGTGATTGGGACTCGATGTTTGCAACCTTGCGAACCACCCCAAGACGGGACGCCGTTCCCTGTGTGGTGCGCTCTCCTAAAGTACATACTTTCGCCGTTGCCTGCTAAGAGTCTCTTCTAGTTCGTCGCTACTCCTTTCGGATGCCACATCTTAGACTGTCCATTCCGCCATCCGCCATCGTCTGACATCGCCGCTTCTCGCTCTTCACTCATCGAAGGCCGCCGTGTCTACCTTACAACCCCGACCCCACGAAACCACTATACATTCGTACGCAACAATGCCACCGACGACTGCGCAAACGAAGACTCGGTTCTCGAGGAATCAAAGACACTGGCTGCTGTTTGTGATAATGGATTGTGCGCGAAGAAGGCGAAGCCAGATGGCGGTAATTTATTGATCTGCATAGGTTGTGGATGGGCCAGATACTGCTCGGGGAAGTGCCAAAAGCTTTGTCGAAAACGCCATAAGATGGTTTGTGTAAGTATTTTGACGAACTCCATATGACTCCTGAGGCGGATATTGACTTCGTTCAGGTCAAAGTAGATCTTCTGATTGAGGAAGACCACTTGTGGACGATGGAGGGCGACTTGAAGGGACAACCATCGCTCCATGCAGAGTTAGTACAGGGGCTCTCCGGAACTGAGGCGTAAAAATGGGTTCGTGATGACTACACGCGGTTAGGGAACAAGAACTACTGACCCGAAACTCGTAATTCTCTACTATGTCTTCTTCATTCACAAATGATAAAGCACTTCAACAACCACAGCTTGTAGAAATCTCTTAAGATTTTCAGTTGTTTTTTCGGTTACTGAATTTTGGTTTCGTGTACATTCCGCAATTTGATAGCTTTCATACTACCAGATCGTTTCTTCGTTCGAGTGCTACCAGGGGAACCTCGTTTATAGAGTTCGTCCCTGGTTACTAAATCGAAAAATATTTCTTCTTTATCCTTCCACATTTCTGGGATTCCTCTTTATGATGCTGCAGTCATTCTTTCGTCGAAGCTTCTCCTTGAAAATAACCTTTTGACCCTTGGTGAGCTTTTCGGTCATTGTATTCAATTTATATGACCAGACGGGGAATTACCTTAGGACGACAGAGAACTTTGTCCGCTCCGTTGATTCTTATTTGCCCATATACCCCGTAATCGGTTTCTTGAAAATTTATTCATCTCGCTTACCTATCACATATTTCTCCCTAAACATCTCACTAATAGCTCATCCATAGACATGCATCTCTATGTCTACCCGTGAGGCTAGGAGGAGGGTAGAGAGCTAGGAAACGAATGCGAAGTCTGAAACTTCACACTTACTGTGGCCGTGATTCTCGGACGAACTGACTGGAAAATTATGAAGAAGGTGGAGCCATTGATTTGTCGCAAGAAAAGATTGAGAAATCTAAATTTATAGAAATCGACTCCCACCCGTCAAGTGGTGGCGGAGTCGCTAGGTAGGTACACCACGACATGTCCGCGACAAAAAAAAGACCCTGACAATCGAGTTAAGTACGTTATGTTAATTACTTATAAAAGTTTTCTCCTGCTACTCCTGTCGGCATATTATTTTCATCATCACGCCCGATCATTTTGACGAGAAATATCTCACAATCAAGCGCGCGTGCGCGTCGAAGAGGCGGAGTGTTCAGGAGGAGAGGAGTGGAGAGAGAAGCAAAGCCACAGACAGTGTCAGCCTTAAAACCTTTCCAGATCGCAGCGGAGAGGTGGAATATGGTACTGCGCCAACAACTTCGGGACGTCTGTGGTGCACCACCCGTCATCCTTCAATTTTCCATTTGCTGACCAAAGCGATCTCGGGGATCCAATCGCTTTCTTGTATTTTCCTTGTATTTTCCTTGCAGAATGTCATTTGCAGACTGTAGTACACTCTAGGGTGGGTGATCCAAAAGCTTGGTTTCATCCGACAATCTTCTTTTTGTTGGTGTCATCTTTTTCTTGTTGATGACTTATTGCTCTGACCGGAACGGCTGTTAAAGATACGGATGACTTGTATTATTTGAAGCAAGAATCGGAGAAGTTTCATGGCCACAAGTATTCGTACCTCACCTAAGGTAAGTACGAGTACAGGTATACCGACCGTTGACTACCTGACTCGGCGTTGAGACGACTTTATATTTGATGGCCATGACCAAGTCGACGGACGCGTGTTGCTGGTTATTGGACCCACGATGAAGAGAAATTGGGCGAATACGACTCTACGAGAGATGAGGGAGGAGAGCCCCTGGGTCTGAATTCGGTAGCGAGGCTTTGCATAGATGCTGATTATGGTGAAGGCTTAGCTCTGGCTGGGCTTGATCTGTTTTGGGCATGATAGAGGTGCGGTGCGTCCTAGGTGAGGTGTTTGTCTTAGGTTACCTACCAAAGTGTCTGTTGTGTTGGTGGAACTTGAACTTTTGCATCTTCTCCCTTCTTTGTCCTATATTCCTCCCTACCACCGAGGTGTCTCTTATATCCTCTTTCTTTCTCTACTTCTACATTCACCTGTTTACTCTTTTGCCACTACGAGTAGTCTCTGCTCCTACCCCTCCCTCCCTTAAATCCTTCGACATGTCATCATACAACAACGCCCGCGGAGGCTCGGATGCACAGTACCAAAGAAGGCCTGCAGGAGGACAATCAAATCAACAGCCAGCTGGAAGGGTGGCGCGTCAAGCAGAATGTACGTACTTTCTTTTTTATAGATGGTCCTGACCTCAAAGCCCCCCTTCCCCTTCATATCCTCCTCACCGCTCCCTCCCAAACCCAACTATAACACCAACCACCCCCCCCCTCTCGAGCGCCGGAAAAAATCCAACAAAAAACTTTCTGTACGGACTCCTCTTGTACCTGCATAACTCCGCTTTCCACAGCAACAACACCATCACCAGTGGCAGAGCTAGGTAGTTTGGCGGGTCCAGTTCGACGGGTGTTCGACGGAGGTTCGTTGACGAGCATTCATAACCCCCCCTCCTCCCCCAAAGGAGCCCCGCTTTGCAGCAATCTTCAACGGCCGCTGGAACCAACCCAACACATCCATACCTATTTCCCCTTTCGGCGCCTTCTACTGGTACTCGAGGAACAACTTCCCCAACACATCGCCAACTTTTCTGACCCTGGCTTCCTGAGCTAACTCCTTCGCTCTACCTGCAGATCATCAGCCCTCACGAATCATCCAACCACAGTCCGGACAAATTGAGGGCGGCATGTCTGACAACTACTCAAACCATCGCCCGCGCCTGAGTGCGACATTCATTCCAGGGCACGAAGATGACTTTTACGTCCCAGAGATAGTTTCCCCTGCGCCGCAAAGGTAGGACACAGCTCACCCAACAACCAACCCTTTCGCCCAGAGAAAGGGGCTGACCCTGAATATAGGATAATGCCCGAGGTCCCCTCGAATATGCAAGAGCAACTGACCCATCTTGAACAACATCCTCCACCTTCACACCGTATGAGCAACGCCTCATCAATTTCTGGAATGCAGTCCCCTCCCTTTCTCGACCAACATCGCATACAGAACCAGTACCCCTCAAGCCAACAACATGCACGAGGGCCCGGATTCACTGCGAGCTACGAACACACGAACGCCTCCGCATACCAGAACATAGATAGGGACAATGTGCAATACGGAGGGGGGCGTCCAGATCCAGATTCTCCAAGATTTACCCCGTTCCCAAAACCTCGAGACGCGGGCCCTAATGTACCTCTGTCGGACGAAGATAAGGAAGAGGTGTTGGAAAGGGCGAGATCTTTGGTCCTCAAGTCCACCGATCCAGAAATGCAGTTAGCCTGGGCTCAGGATGCCCTTTCGTGGGTAGAGGTAGCAGGTCAATTTGCAATCCGCATGCAGAGCGAAGGGCAACCCGCAAGGTCGATGACCCCAAAGATCGAGCATTCTTTAAGGGTGGATGCTTTGAGCATTGTCACCTTTCTAGCAGACCAACATCACCCAAAGGCAGAGTTTATGCGCAGCATGTGGTTTGAATTTGGAAAGTTCAATCACCCTGTGGACAAGAAGGAGGCATTTCTGGGCTATAAAAGAGCTGCTGAGAGGGGATATGCTCGTGCAGAATACCGAATGGGTATGCAGTTCGAAAGCTCCAACAATTCAGCCAAGGCAATCGATCATTACAATAGAGGCGTGGAAATGGGCGATTCGGCAGCGCATTATAGATTGGGCATGATGACACTATTGGGACAGCATGGCATGCCACAAGATTTCCGTCGTGGTGTTGATTTGGTTCGATATTCCGCGGACACTGCAGACGAAAATGCTCCCCAAGGAGCTTATGTTTACGGAATGCTTCTTTCTCGAGAATTGCCAAATATTTCAGTGCCAGAGCAATTCTTGCCCTTTGATCTGAATGATGCCAAATTGTTCATTGAAAAGGCAGCATATCTTGGATTTGCCAAAGCACAACTGAAGATGGCCCAAGCCTACGAATTATGTCAATTAGGTTGCGAATTTGAGCCAGCTCTCTCTCTGCACTATAATGCTTTGGCAGCTCGTCAAGGAGAATCGGAGGCCGACATGGCAATCAGCAAGTGGTTTTTGTGTGGATATGAGGGGATATTCGAAAAAAACGAGGAATTGGCTTTCACATATGCAAAACGGGCAGCAGCAAGCAAGATGTCCACCGCTGAATTTGCAATGGGATACTTTTACGAAATCGGAATGTATGTGCCAGTAGATTTGCAAGAATCTGCGGCATGGTACGCGAAGGCGGCGGATCATGGAAATAAGGACGCTTTGGGAAGGATCGACAGTATCCGGAAAAACAGCACCTTGTCAAAGAGAGATCACGAACAAGTTGCTATATCACGAATCAAGTCGCAGCATGGCTCTCAGCGTGGAGGTCGACCAGATCGATTCAAGCAACGAGGGAACCCCATGCCTTCGATTGCGGACAGCATGGTTGACATGCCGGACCCAAATAATCAATACGATGGAGTTTCTGGACAGTTAAAGTCTCCAAATGGTTTACCTGCACGACCCAAGTCTGCCGCACCATATCCCGAAGATGACATGGTTCCTCACAATGGTCCAGGAGGTCCCTTCAATGGTCAAGGTCTCCGAGGACCAGGTGGCGGACCTTTGGCAGACCAACCATCCTCTCCTTTTGGAATCAAACCACTTGCACAGGGCTATGACCAAGGACCTGGTAGAGGACAAGACGGGATGCGAGCATCAAGTAGTATGGGAAACATGCAAGTTCCTGCCGGGCGAGGTCAGAATTCCGCTGGGAGAGCTGGCGTTGTTTCTACGGGTTGGGAGCCTCAAGGCCAAGGAAACTTTCCTCCTCAGCAGCAGCCAGGAGGGTTCTTGCCGCCTGTTGATATGGGCCGTCCCTTTGACCAGAATCAGGGAAGACCAGGTCAGAAGCCAGCTCCCTTGAATCCAAACAAACCTCAGCCCCAACCACCACATCTTTCTGGACCTCAGGGCCCTCCACCGAACTCGAGAACCCAGCAACCGGGTCAGGGCTACCCTCCTGATTCAAGGGTTCAGCAAGGATACAACAATCTAGCAGCAAATCGACCCCCGAGAGCAAGCTCAGCGATGGGCGCTCCACCTTCTGGTGTCATGAGTCCCCCACAAACTCCAGGACACAACCCGCACGCCGGAAATTCAAGTCGTGCCTCGCAGAGACCGCCTATGCAACCACCTCAACATACCATGTCATCTCAAGGCCATCCTCCCCAGCACACCATGTCCTCTCAACGTCCAACTTCTTCACACACTGCCTCAACGCATGGTGGATCAAACTCCAGACCGCCTTCAGCTGCTCCATCGACCGCGCCGTCCACAGCTCCTTCTGTAGCTTCCTCGGCTGGGCCAAAGAAGCCTGCTAAATCTGGGCCCGCCACCTTTGAAGAAATGGGTATACCTCAAACTAAACAAGATAATGAATGTGTAAGTTGGAAACCGTGCCCTGTTGTTGTAATGGAAGTTAATCAAATTTTAGTCTGTCATGTAGAGGTCCTTTTTTTCCTTCTGAGCGCTGCACAATTCATGGGTTCGGGGTTACTCTTATGCATTGGGTTTAGCATGCATGGGTGCGTCTTTCAATTGAGCGAGCATAAAAAGGCGTTGGGACTATTTAGAATTTGGGGTTTGTCCTCAATTTTTAATCGAGAGGCTCTTTAAGATCTAAGAATTTTGTAATATTGTATATATCCCGAGCAGAACGATGGCTATACAAACACTCTCTCGATGTGGTGGGTTCCGATTTTCTTGATGAGGTCTTCTCTGGTCGGACGCTTAAAGAAATAAAGAGGCAAGTTGGTTAATGAAAGAAACAAACAGTACTCAAGCCCCCTCCTTCGCTTTCAAATAGTTCTTAGAGTTGTTTATCTGGTTGAAGATCCGCTGGTAAGCGTTGACGAATTGCTTGGCACTGACTTGAGGTTCTCCTACCACCTCAACACATTCAACTTTTCCTCGAAAACCCACCCAGAACTGGATCATCTTCATCTTTGAGCTCAGTGTTCTATATCTTCTTCGATTTCTCAATCTTCCATCACGTTCCCTATCGCGTATTGTCCTTTGTTTCTGACCAGATTCCCTTCGTGGTAGTAAGGCTGGAGCCCGACAGCGACGCATCGGAATTTGGGCTTATTTTATTTGAACCTACCATCGAAACGCCTTCGAGACTGGGTACTCGTCGCGGTGGTGCTGGAGCAGTTTGCACCTTTAGAGATATTAGACGGTAGAAAGAGCCACTGGTTCAACAGGTCAATTCAACAGCACTTCCCACTACGAGGGGTTTGAGAGACATCACAGCAGACACGCTTCACTTCTTCGCGTGATTTCTCTCGACAAAGGAAGAGTTTGATTCTATCAAAGCGTCCCTCAGGTTTCTGTACGTCTTCTGGGCATTCAATTGAATCTCAGTTGGTTCCTGACAATCAATCACTTAGAGCTGCGTACTAAACGCGTCTCCATCATCTCGATAGCCAACCTCCCGATATCGAGACACCGTCCTCTCTCCAACAAAATGGCACCCCGCGCCCCGAAAAAGGAGAAGGAGGCAACGCCCAAACGCAGTCCCTCAGTTGCGTCCAACGCAGCCCTCCCCCCAATCTCCGAAACCACCAAAGAATCCACACCCTCCCCTCTCAACCCTAAAAACGAAGATGCCAAAGTCAAGAAAGCAAAACCCACTGCCGACAAAACCAAAGCAGCCAAAGCAAAGGCCGAAAGAGCAGAGAAGGCACTCACCGCCTCCTCTGTTGGGGAGCCAAGTCAAGTTTCAGAACCACCCGTCATCACGCCCTCGATGAAGCGTACGTCCTCCTCAGCTTCCATTGTAACGAGTAATCCCCTCCCTTCTTCGCCATTGAAGCCTAAGAACGAGGATGCGAAGGTGAAGAAGAGCAAGCCTGCTGCGGAGAAAAGCAAGGCTGTTAAAACAAAGATTGAGAAGGGCATTGCTGCTACTGAGAAGGCTGAGAAGGGTAAAGCTGAGAAAACTATGAAGAGCGGGAAGGATGTGAAGAAGGAGGCTGGGGGCAAGGAGAAGGTGGATAAGGTTAGTGGGGAGGAGGCGGAGAGGATGATTTTGGGGTATTTGAAGGAACAGAATCGGCCGTATAGTGCTACGGAGATTAGTGCTAATTTACATGGGAAGGCAAGTCTTTGTCTCTTCTTATCTTGTCCTCGCTCTTTTGGAGGGGTAACGGATGAGGGTTGAGTGGTTTTGGAATTAAGTGCTAATGGTTGGGGAAATAGGTCGCGAAAACTCTGGCGGATAAACTCCTCAAGGAAATGGAACAAAATGGTCATCTTCAAGCCAAAGCTACGAATGGTGATAAGAAGGGATCACAGTGGGTTTTCTGGTATCCTCAAGTATGTATCTTCCCACCTCCCCCCCAGCAGCCTTCTCCAGCGCCATTACCCAGTTGTCATACCGAATCCATCAACCATAGTCAGGACTTACAAAACTAGGACCCCTCATCAACAGCCACCCCTGCTGAACTAACTGCCTTCGACACCGAAATCGAAAACCTAACAGCCACCACAATCCCACCCCTGAAATCACAACTCAAAACCCTTTCCTCCACCCTCCACACGATTCTCTCGACCCCTTCAACGCCTGCTCTCGCCATCCTGGTTGAAGAATTACGTACTAGCATGGCTGAGAAGAAGGACAGACTGGCCAAAATCAATGGAGAGAGTAAAGATGGTGGAAAGGGGGGAAAGAAGGCAGTGAAGAAAGATGACGCGGATAGAATTGAGAAGGAATGGAGGTATTGGAAAGATGCACTTGTTAGGAGAAAGAAGTGCTGGAAGGAGGTTGAAGGACAATTACTTGAGGGAATGAGTAGGGATGAATTGTGGGAGAAGGTTGGGATTGAGGTTGGGGAGGGCGATGAGTTGTGGTTGAAGTAGGTGTGTATAGCCTTTGACTACGTGAGTGGCCTTTGTGTGGATGGAGGGAGTGTTTTCAATGCGAGCTTGATGATATTTCGAAGGTTTGATTGAAGAGTCTCATAGGCTGGTTTTGCTTTACCTATTTTTATGGTACATGGAGGAAGATATTAGAGGGGGATGGGAGAAACCCATATCTTGCATGATGCTTAAACGGATTACACACACACACATACCAGGCGTTTAGATAGCTAGTTTACAGACAAGGGGAGAACTTAGCAACTGATAAGTTACATTTGACATCTTTAGAACGCAAAAGTGGTTCTCTGTGCTCACCAAGATCCAAGATCTTTACACTCACAGTCCTTCACACAATACTTCCACCCTATCCCCGACTTTTTCGAGTTACCCCTCTTTGCTTCATTCTTGATGCCCTATATTTTACCAGCTCTGTCCACCCACTGCCATTCCTAGACATCTCTGCTTAATTTGCGCTCTCGGGGCTCAAAATTCCTCAAGCTGAACACCTCCTTCAAAACTCTACTAGCGAAAGACAGAAAGCTTAACCAATCCTAATTTGTCTTTGCTTTGCTCAGTTCGTTCTACAGGTTATAAGTGGTGCTTCTTCTCATCCATGGGTGTATGTTTGAAATAGAACAGCTTCGTCCAACGTGAGTTTTATTGGAGGTACTTTTTGATGGGATGAGCCTCCTGTGGAATTGAAGCACCAAGTAAGCCAACAAACCTCGGATGTTCGTATTTGGGGGCTAAATTAGTGTTCGTTGACGGATAAGTTACCAAGAGGGAGACCGAGGTAAGGTAAGCTGTAGCTTAACGAACTAAAGAACCCTCACGTGAAAAACGAACTCAGGTTCCCTCGTTTTTGCGAGTTTTCTCCTCTGCTCGCTTATTTGACTTGAAGGCAAAAGTGAAACTTCCAGAACACAAATTACCTATTCTCATTTGCAACACTCTCTTACCACCTCAAAATCATTCACCAAATGCACACGCTCAAATTTTGAATCTCAATTTGATCGTCTTCTTCTTCAGCACGACAGCTACCCCCACTTATTCCTCTCTCCACTTTCCGCTTTCGTCCAACCAATCAAGACCTCTTACCCCACCATGTACCCCATGCCATCACACAAATGCATAGGATTTCTTCATATACGCAAATAAGCAAGAATTAGTCATCCAAATAAGAAAAGCTTCTGTGGTCCAATGGTTAGGATTCCACCCTTCCAAGTTCATTCATTGAACAATGTCAGGTGGAGGTTCGTGTTCGATTCACGGCAGTTGCAACAGCATATTTAAGATAATTTCCTTTTTACTGATTCAGGTATGTGTGGTTGGTCGCGAATAGTCGCGGGTTAAGGAGGTAATCGCAGGAGTATCCTACTGACCTTCGTTCCTCAGGTAGCTCCTCGTGTACGAGACGATCCACCGATTTTAGTACACGCCCAAGTACCTAAAACACTGTACCGCACACTACTACACTAAAACTCCTACCTTCAGCCCTCCCCCTCTTCTTTTAACACATCTACATTCCTCTACATACCTTCTTACTACTATAGGTCGTATATATAAGTTTAACAGCCGGCTAGTTACTTCCCTACTAAGTCTTATTTATTCTTAAGATAGAAGTAACATTTATATCTCTTACTAGTGAATCATTCTTAGTATATAGATACTCTAATAAAAGAAGAATATATATATTAGAGTAGATGACCTTAAGAACTGTTTTAATATCTCTTCTCGAGTTTAAAATAGTATATATTTAGATAATAAACCGCGAACCCTTAACTCTCGCTTAAAATAGTAGAAAGAAATATTATTGTGAGAGACTGAGATTAAGGTGGCTAGATCAACCAGGGGTCTTAGCAGAGGGGTCTTTACAGGGCGAAGGGTATGCGACAGCAACTCGTAACCGGGTCGAAGCTAGTGATACTGTGGATGGTTTCAGGAAGTGTAGGGATAGGAAGAGGTATTCGAGGGGTTCCGATATATATAACTAGAAGGGTAGCTAGAGGTACGAGGGAGGCATCGATTATTCTGTATTATAATAGAACATTAATAGTTCTATCACGTCTACGTACTCTACTACTTATTTAGTTCATTACAATTATATCGCGAGAGAATAAAGTTAAGTAATTTACAACTATCTTTAAGACAAGAACGTCTCTCTTAAAAACTAGAAAGCGCTATAGCTTAACATTTCTAAAGCCTATAGTTTCTCGTTTAAATATAGCTCTTATATAGTATAACGTTAGCTAAAGTCTAACTTTAGTTATATTAACACTATATATAAAGAGGAGATAGAACTAGACGACCTTTAATATAATAAAAGGCTTACTTTCTACTAGAGAATACTAGAGGTTCTTAGTATTCCTAGAGAGTAACTAAAGTTATATATATAGAAGAACGTTATCTTCTATAATAAGTTCTACTTTAGAATTAGTCTCTCGTTAATAAAGAAGATAAAAAGGCTTTCTAGAAAGAAGTAAAAGTATATAAGAAACTTAGATTAATAGAGTTAAGTTACCTAGAGGCTTAGTAAGCACGTAGTCTTAGTAGAGCGATAAGCGTATAAATATAACTCGATAGTAGTCTATAAGTAGACTAATACTACTAATACTATAGATAGTTTCGAGAAGTATATAGATAGAAGAGAGTATTCGAGAGTTCTAGGTCTATATAACTATAAGGTAGACGAAGGTATAATAGAGTATCGTTTATTCTATATTCTAATAGAATACTAATTATTCTACTATATCTATATACTCTACTACTTATTTAGTTCCTTATAAAGTACTAGAAGTATAACGTTTACTTAAAGCTATTATTAAAGAAGAATATTAAATCTCTTTTAAGAGAGAATAAGTATCTAAAGATTCTTAATATCTTCGTTCTTATTAGATATAACTATTATTTATAACGGTTATAGTCACGAGGGTTCATTCACAAGGGTTAGATGTCACATGCTCGCTTAGCGAGACGCGCTAGGACTAGCGTCGTACGACCTGTATTTAGTTTCTAGCTCTCTCGAGCTCTTCTTCTCTTCTTATCTATTATCCTAAGAATAGAGTGTTATTTGTTCCGACTGTTTAGAAGCACATCTGTCACATTATTATATTATTATCTATAAGGTTAGTAACTTAGTTAGTAAGATAGTAGGTTCTTATTATAAGAATCTACTTAAGAAACTATATTATAATATTAACTTTAAGAGTTTAACTCTTTATTAAGATACTAATTTAGTATACTTAAGTAAACTAATAGAGAACTAGATAAAGAAGATAGAGTTTCCTTTAATTACTCTTTCTAGTATATCTTCTAACTTCTTTATTCTTAAGACTCTTACCTACTCTCTTAAGAGAAAGTTCTAAAAGTACTAGACTATAATAATCTAAGAGATATTTAATCGCTTTATTAAAGTATTTAAGAAATATCTAGAAAAGAAGGTTTAAAGTATATATAACTAGTATAATAAGAGATTATAGAAATATATAGATAGAGATAGCTAAATAATAAGATATTAACTTCTTTTTACCTCTTAAATTTAAGTAGTATTTTAGTAGAGTATAGTATAAACCTATATATACTAAAATCGATAGATTATCTTATATATAAGAAAAGTAGTAGACGAATTTAATTAAGAAATATAGAGAGTAGGTAAAAAGTAGATTTTAGCGTAGTTTTAGCGTATTAGACAGCATTTTCCGTAGCCGAGTATATCTTAGTATATAAAAATCGAAAGATTTTAGATTAAGAAGATTAAATAAAAGTAGAAATAAGAGACTAAAAAAGTAATTTTATTAATAATACTATTATAAAGGACCTTAATTACTTATACTCTTTAATTCTAGCTATAAAAGAGCGATATATCGTACTACGCTCTATACCTCTAGCTATCTAAGTATTATAAATCACGTGTTACTAAGTAATAAGTAAAGACTAGACGGCGTTCTAGTAGATTAAGTACTATTAGAGCTCTTATAGTAAATAGAGATACTTAGGTTAGCTAAGCGATCCAAGGATTTCATTACAGTTAGATCACGTGACTCGGTTATAGAGGTCACATGATCAGGGGAGCTTATAGGAGCTTGAAGCTCTAGTAAGATCTAGAATAAACGAAGGTTCTATATAAGATTAGTATATCTACTATTAGATAGAAGCTTTATACTCAACTTAATATTATATTATTATTACTACCTTAATAGCTTTATAGTTAAGTAATAAGTTTACCTCTAAGTGTAACAGTTCTAACCGCTACTACACCTCAGGCTAACCCTCGACTAGAACCTAGCGGATACCGTGCTTCCTGAGCCTGGCTCGGTTAGCTATAGCTTGGCACAACCTCCTGTATATAAGAGCTTCCAGCTTCTAGGCTTCTGTCCTTTCTTCTCTTCTCTCTTTAGCTTAGAATCCTCGTATAGACAGTTCTATAGTATCTAACTTACACCTGGCGTAGTCGTACATTCGTGTGCAGTCTATAAGCTGTGCGTGTCGTTATATTATTCTAAGCTTACTAACACTGCCTAGGAAGGCTATAGATAATCTCTCTACCTGTCTATCTAGTATAATAGAAGAACTCTATAATCCTCAATTACCTAGCTATAGTACTTTTTAAAAAAGGAGTTAAGAAGATCTAGAGACTAGTAAGTCCTAGATATAACTATGTAACAAGACAAGTATTCCTTAAAGTAAAACAACAAAACTATAATTACTACGATAGCACCTAAAGTACGTCCTATAAGAATAGGACAACACTCTACTAACAATGCTAATAACCTAGAGAACATAATCTAGTACAACGACAGCCTACTATAAAACAATAACTTACCAGCGGCTTAGTTTAAGCACTAGCTAGACTCTAACTACGACAACGCCTCTAAAAGCTTAAACATATTATAAGAGTAAGTCTAAGTACTTACCTAGGACTAGTCGTAAACCTAGTAATTACTTAAATAGCTCCTTAGCTACCTTCTGTCTCTAAGCAACCCTGCCGCTGCCCCCTAGACGGCTACTCTGTTACTTTAAAATATTATACAATTAATAGAATAATAAACTTTAGAATTAACGATATTAAGCCTAAGCCTAAGTACTAGCTACAAGTACTTAGTAAAACTACTAGACCCTTAGCCTCTCTCTAACGGAATAGACTCTATATTCCTAGGTTAGAAGATCTAGATCTAAGGAAAATTTAGAAGTAATAGAGACTACTTCTAAGACAAGGAAGACAAGATGTTTTATATCTTTAATTGTATAACAGGAGACGCCTAGAAACACCTCTAACTACAAATTGATAAAGATTCTTAGATATACTTTATTTTAGTAATAGAGATGATTAACTACCTTACTTCTATTTTTATTAATCTAAACTAAGTAAGGGATATAAGATATAACTATAATCGTCTAATAATAAAGATTATATAAACGTTCTAGGAATTCTAAACCTAGTTCTTATACCTAGCTAGAGAAGTATAGACTTTTTAGGAATACCTTTACCTAGACTTATATAATCGACTAATAACCCTACTCTAAAGAGGAATAGCGCTAATACTACATATACTAGATACCTACTAGAATCTATTAGCTAGTTACTTATCGTTAGATATAGAGCTAAGACGTATTACTATAAGAGAGAACCGCTAGAAGTTATACTAAGAAAGATCTACTACTTAACCTATATAACCTACTTACTCCTCTACCTCTACTCTAAGCAATATTACAGCTTCTACTCTACCTACCTCCTGACTCCTAGGAAACACTCTAGGCCTAACTCCTTATATAACACCTCTAACTACTTCTCGCGACTCTAGTAAGAAGCCTTATAAAGTAAAGCAACTAGTACTAGTAGATGCCTATACTATCTGTTACAACTACTATAGAAAAGGACACTACACTACTACCTGTCCTAAGCTAAGAAGAATTAATCTTAAGGAAGTAGACGAAGAGGAAATAGTAGACAAGGAACTCTTATATAATAAGAGAAAAGAGGAACCCTAGGCTAAGACTCCTGCCTAGAGTATACTCTTAGTCTAGAAAAGATTAATTTAAGTTAATTAATAGGTAGAAAGTACTTTATAGTTCTATATACTCTAGTA
Organism: Hymenoscyphus scutula; assembly: GCA_001399465.1. Taxonomy (NCBI): domain Eukaryota; kingdom Fungi; phylum Ascomycota; class Leotiomycetes; order Helotiales; family Helotiaceae; genus Hymenoscyphus; species Hymenoscyphus scutula. The sequence goes on along the minus strand of LKTO01000032.1, from coordinate 76,696 downwards.
AATAATAGAATTATAGTTACAACCTATACCTTAATTAATACTAGAGTAAATAGCTTTACTTTTATTAATACTACCTTTATAGTTAATATAGCTAAGTTCTTTAACCTTAAACCTTAGAAGCTTGTACACGCTATTACAACTAAAGGGTTTAATAGTAAGTTAAGTAATTCTGTTACTTATATTCTTACTCTTTAACTCTCTATAGATGTGTACTAATAAACTAACATCCCCTTCTATATCCTTGACCTTAGAAACTACAAAATTATCCTTAGACTTAAATAGATAGCTTACTTTAAAATATAGCTTAACCTAGGACAAGGAACGCTTATATAGCCTAATAACGAGAAACCCTCTCTACTAACCTTCTAAAAGGAGATTCGTCTGCCTAGGAGCTACCTACGCCCTTAACGCTGCTAGCCGAACTACTAGCGTGATGTACTAGCTAGGAAGTATGTAATGAATTAAGAGGATATACGACGTTAAGATAGCTAGTAAGCGACGACACCCTACGTAATCCTCCCTCGCCCTGTTTACCCATCCTCGCCTTATACTCTATTAGAAGAATAGGACTTAGGTTATAAGAGCTAGGAAACAACCGAGATTAAGACTATGATATGTAAGACTGTTAGACAGAACACTTATGAATAGGACATATATAATAAGATATGCTAGATGTAGTAAGAGCTACACCTACTAGACGCTACGCTCCTGTAGCCTCTAAGGAGCTCTTATATAAATAAAGAGCGCCCCTTGCTTAATATTGCTTACATTTCGGCAAATGCTTTTTATATACACTTATACTACTAGGACAACGAGTTCTTTTCTACTAGTCTATATAAAGTAGACTAGGTGATTTAAGAGAAAGAGAAAGAGGCTCTTAAAGATAACGATGAAGTAACTATCTAGGAAATTAAAGATAAGCTTCCTTCTTAGTATAGCTTATATAAAGACATATTCTCTAAGGCTACTTTAGACAAGCTCTTACCTTACCGCTTATACAACTACTATATATAGCTAGAAGCTACTAACACTCTTAATTATAGTCTACTATACTATTATTCTATAGACAAGCTTAAAGCTATTAAGTAGTATCTAGTTAAGAACCTTAAAAAGAGATTTATTAAGTCTAGCTAGATACTCTTTACCTTACCTATACTCTTTATATATAAGCTAAATAGTAGCCTCTATTTCTATATTAACTTCTATAAGCTTAACGCTCTTACCTGTAAGGACTACTATCCTCTACCTCTAATTAATAAGACTCTCGCTTACTTAGCTAATACTAGATTCTTTATAAAGCTAGACATCTACTAGGCTTTCTACTATATTTATATAAACCTAGAATCTAAAGACCTTACAACGTTCTATACTAGGTATAGTTCTTATAAATGTAAAGTTCTTCCCTTTAGTCTTATAAACAGCTCTATAATATACTAACGCTATATAAACAACGTGCTCTTTAACTACCTTAATAACTTCTATATAGCCTACTTAGATAACATCCTTATTTACTTAGACAACCCTCTAGAGTACGACAAGTATATATAAAAGGTTCTTTAGTAACTCTATAATACTAGCCTATAGGTAGATATTAAGAAGTATGAATTTAGCGTTACTTAAACTAAGTACCTTAGTTTTATAGTTAGTACTAACAGTATTAAAGTAGACCTAGATAAAGTCTTTATAATATATAAGTAGAAGAAGCCTTATATAGTCAAAGGAGTCTAGTCTTTCCTTAGCTTTTATAACTTCTACTAGCGCTTTATTTAAGACTATAGAATTATTACTAAGCTACTTATACACCTAACAAAAGCCTTAACTCTCTTTATATTTAATAAGCCTTGCCGCCGCTCTTTTAAAGAGCTTAAGCAACACCTAGTCTTGTCTCCTCTCCTCTAATATTATGATCCTGCCTTAGAATATAAGCTGAAAATAGACGCTTTAGATAGAGTTGTTACTAGCATACTCTCTTAATTACACTCTAATAGCGAATAGTACTCTATTAGTTACTTTTTAAAGACTATAGCCTCTATAGAATATAACTACGAGATCTACGACAAGGAGATACTAGCTATTATACGCTCTTTTAGCTACTAGCGCCCTGAACTCTAAAGCGCGCCCTCCCGGTTCAAGGTATATACTAATTACAAAGTACTTAAGTACTTTATAATAACTAAGCAGCTTACTAGCTGTTAGACTAGGTAGGCTAAACTACTCTTATAATACTCCTTTATAATTATATATTAAATAGATAAGAATAATATACTAGCGGATACTCTTATATAAAGGGAATAAGACGTTAGTCTATAGAATAAGCTTAGAGTATTTATTCAGACAAAGGTACTACTTTAGCTAGAACAATTAGACCTAGTAATCCTAGAAAACAATAGCCTAGACCTTGCTCCCCTAGAGGAGGTAATACGTAAGCTAAGCTAATTAATAGAGCATATTTTAATAGCTAATTATATAGTAGACTTACTAGCCGCCCTCCGGAAGCAAGCATTAGACTAGCCAGGAGAGTTCTAGTTAGATAATAGACTACTTCTCTACTAAGGACAATTAGTAGTTCCTATACAAGATACCTTAATAGTAGACCTAATCAAAGAAGCTTACAATTAAGTCTTCTCTATACACCCTAGTAAAGCAAAAACAGCTTGAATCCTTAGCTAGAAGTACTACTAGAAGAGACTTCCTCTAGATATAGCGTAGTACACCTACAACTGCTACGCTTGTAAGTAAGCCTATGTTCCTTAAGACCGCACGCTAGGATTCCTCCACCCTCTGCCAGTTCTAGACTGCCCCTAGCAACACGTTACTATAGACTTTAAGTTATTTCTAAAAGATAAGTTAGAGCATAACATAGCCTATGTAGTAATCAACTGTTTAAGTAAGTAAAGCGTCTCTATTCCATGCTATAAGATAACAAATGTAAAGGAAATGGCCTAGCTATACGTAACATACATCTATAGATACTATAAAGCGCTATAGATAATTGTATCAGACAGAGGACTATAATTTATATCTAACTTCTAGAACAAGTTCTACTATATACTAGGTATTTAGATCAAGCTGTCCATAGCCTTCTACCTATAAACAGATAGACAGACAGAAATCATAAACTAGTACTTAGACTAGCGCTTACGCCTCTTTGTTAACCACTACTAGGATAACTGGTCTAAACTCCTACCTATTATAGACTACGCCCAGCTAACGCTACCCCACGAGAGCATTAGAATGTTGCCATTTAAGCTCCTAAATACATACCTACCTTATACCTCCTTTAACTAGAACACGCTAGACGTAGCTATAGTAAAGGAAAAGCTAAACTAAGAAGAGGCCTAGCAGGTAGTTAAAAGGATCTAGGAGGGATAGGAAACAACTTATACGATTATAAGACAAGTGTAAGATAAGAAGTAAAGAGATATTAACCCCTACTAACAGGAAGTAGACTTTAAAGTAGGAGACAAGGTCTAGGTATCTATAAAGAATTAGAAGACAGAGTGCCCTAGCTATAAATTAGACTATTAAATAGTAGGCCTGTACAAAGTGATTTAAAAGGTTAGACACTCCTACAAGGTTAAGCTACTAGCTTCTATGAAAATATACCCTGTGTTTTCAACAGACTGTCTACAGAAAGTATTAGACGATCCTCTACTAGAACAAGTAAATAAGCTACCCTCACCTATACAGATTACCGACGACAAAGAGTAGGAAGTAGAAGAAGTAGTTATAGTAAAAAAGATAAGAAACATACTATATTATAAGGCTAAATAGGTAGGACATAACGAAGATCTAGAGTAGTATCCTACTTCTGACTTTAAGTATTCCTTATATAAGCTAAGAAGCTTCTACATAGTATACCCTACACAACTAGGCCCCCTGCGTTGCTTAGGTAATTGGATTAAGGCTTATAAGAATAGAGAGGATTTGTACAAAGAGTTAGACAATAGTACAGACGCTTCTACAAGCTTGAGGACAAGCTTCTTTTTAAAAGGGGGGGTAATATAACGGTTCTAACCGCTACCACACCTCAGGCCAACCCCCGACTAGAACCCAGCGGATACCGTGCTTCCTGAGCCCGGCTCGGTTAGCTATAGCTTGGCACAACCTCCTGTATATAAGAGCTTCTAGCTCCTAGGCTTCTGTCCTTTCTTCTCTTCTCTCTTTAGCTTAGAATCCTCGTATAGACAGTTCCACAGTGCCTAACTTACACCTGGCGTAGTCGTGCATTCGTGTGCGGTCTATAAGCTGTGTGTGTCGTTACACTAAGTAAATAATATATATATTTATATCTCTTCTTATATATCAACTCAACGAGACTTAGTTAATTTAGTTAGTTTAATAGAATCGTTATACTAAGTACTCTTACTATATAATAATAGAGAAGTTATAATTTAAGAGAAATATATAGGAGATGTTAGTTCTAGAGGCTATATTAGTAAGAATTCATCTAATTATTTAAGGTAAAAAAGCGTTGTTAGCTAATAGTATTAATTTATTTAGGCAAAAAGAGTACTATTAAACGTTTCTCAAACTACGATGAGGTTGACGATCGGCCGGATTAATAGATAATCCGGCCGTATCTCTATATTCCTTAATTAAATCCGCCTACTACCTAAGGAACGAAGGTTAGTAGAATACTCCTGCGATTATAGGTATAGTTTTTTCTAACTAGTAGAACGAAGTTATCTTAGTCTACTCACCTAATTTGTCTAATAACCTAGCTAAATTATTTTTCTTAAATAATTCTCTTTTTAACTTAAGACTTTCAACTATTACTTATTATACTAGGTAAGATGTGTACTACTAAATACATAAGGGGAAATATACACGAGCACCCTTTGACCCTGCTAAATGTCATATATAATATACTTGTCGATTATGCTCTGAGCATACATAACATTCAACTCTCTTTCCTAGAGAGCAAGGCCTTTTTATCTCGCTACCTTTTGGATCGCGCACTCAGTCTCGCGGCACACTCAAGTCTCAGTTACAATTCGCTTTCTTTCGGTATACTCGCAGCTACTCGAGTAACCCACAGCTTACTTGACAGAGTGAAGCGAGTACTAGAAGCGAAATACAAGTTATGGGGAATCCCTCCAACTCGGCTATTAACCGACTAAGATGCACTATGGGAAACTCGTACACAACACGCCCCATCTCATCAACATAAATTACGAATTTGTTTATTCCATTTATGTCCCATCCGATTGCTATCCCGCTAGAACTTTCTCCCATGCATCCCACCTCTCCCCATCCCATCCCCCCAACTCATCATCATCCACTTTATCCATCAGCCACATTTCGTATATCATGGTAATCAAGTAAGTAGCAGTAACGCAAAAACCAAATCCACTGTGTATCTCTGACTTTATGCAACGTTCATCATCATATTATGCCAATCCGCCATCTCATCATCCCTCGTCCCGGTGTCAAAAGTAAGAAAAAACTATAAAAAAAAGGAGAAGGGTTCAAAAACGCCAATTTCCACGATCTTTCCCGTATGGCGCATCTCCCTCCGTAGAACGCTGGTGAAAACATTTTAAGAACAAGAAGAGAATAATAAGCTGAATCCAGATCCAACCTAAGAATGTCGTTCACCGAGTCTTTTTTGTATGTTCAGAGACTTGGAGGTTTGCGAATGATCGATCCGGAGATTTAACTGTATGGGGTATTTCGGTCTATTTTACAAAGTGTCGTGGTGAAAGTGTATCGGGGGGGTGACCAGGTGAATCGTAGATGCGCGGACCAGTATTGGTTCTTCATGAGGCCGTGGCGTAAGATGAAATATCGCAAGTCGGGAAGTCGATGGAGGGGAGATCGTGTTGCTGGATCAAGAGGTTGTCTTGTATTTCGGGGGTTGTATTTCTACAAATATCAGACGGCAGTATCGTCTCAAGAGGCCCCGCGCGGGCGCGGGTGCTGCTGTAGCCGGTACTGAGACCGTCCCGCAATAGCAGTCCCGTCTTGTTGATTCGAGCGTTCGTTGGCGGCTGAGCTGGATATCAGGCTCATCGAGTACCGAACATAGCATCCAATCCACCCCCATTTGTCGAAGTGCCATTTCGAGGCGCTCCTCCCATCGCTCCTAAATGAGGACTCTTCGTACTATTCGCATAAGTCCATCCGCCACTGTTTCTCTTCTCTCCCTTCTTCTCGTCAACATCCTCCATCCCCTCCATGCTAAAGACAAAATCTCCCTGCTCTTCGTCGATTGGTGTTGTAAATCTTCCACTTCCTCCATTTCCAATGCTACCTGAGCTAATTTGTCTATCGCTAGCCAGACTTGCTCTTGAAGCTGTTCCAACGGGGTTGCTGGCAACTCGAGGGTGGAGACCGCTCTCACTAGCACCAGAAGAGAGACGAGTTCGTTGAAGGCCACGTGAAATGAGGGACATTGGGTTTTGACGAGGAGGAGAAGCAAGAGAAGAAAACGAGTCGCTTCCCGAGGTCGCTCTTCCAATTGGTCGAGAGTTGGGACTTGCACCCGGATGAAGGGTCGAGTTTCGTAGTGGCGAACCGACATGTCCAAAGGCGGATGCACGGGAAGCTGCTGCACGTTCTTCCTCCTCCTTTTGTTGGCGTTGGAACAGTGGGCCCCATCTCGATGGACTAGCATTAGATGGCGAGCCAAATTTTGATGGGGTATCATTGTTTGGGGTTCCGGTTCCACTGTTGATTGGTCGCCCGTCATCGTCTGTTGTGCAACGAGATCCTCTTCGAGCTTTTTCTTGAGGTGTCATCAAATCTCTCAAAGTCTCTGGTAGGTAATCCTCCTCAAATGTAAAAGAAGATTCCCAATCCTGATCCACAGCCTTTGGTAAACTGGAAGACATAACCTTGGGCTTTGAAAATCTTTGTGAATGCATCATTCTTTTTCCAAAATACTCGTCTCCAATAGGTGCCGGTGGTGATGCTGCCATACCGTTGAATCGATCTTTAGTGTCCTCCCCAAAAGCTGAACTATGCAAACTCTTCAAGGCATCAGAGGTTCTTCCATCCTTGGCAGCTCCAACCGAGGATGGTGGCGAATCGATACCGAATTTAGATGGAACTGAAGACGCGATGGGCCCATGTCTAGCAATCCATGACACACCGTTGCTATCGAAGGAAGCTGGCAGAGGAGCATCCAATACACTGAGACCTTTGGTAGTGGCTACAGGAGATAAACCATGTCCAAATCGATTGATATCCTCATCTCTTGGAGAGCCGTAGTTGGAGCCGGGATGCGAGGCATAGCTGGTGTCAATCGTGGGTACATTGATATCAATGCTCTGCTGACGACCTCCTAGTGGCGGATAACCCTCTTCTTGGGCTGAGAATGGTGAATATTGTTGAGTGTATGGAGATGGAAGGACGGCATTAGCACGATTGAAGGAATTTGTAAGAGCAGATCCAGAAGTTTGTGGGTGGTATAGATCGGTGTTCAATCGTCCTCCCAAGTTCAAATGTCCTGCGCCCATAGGCGCTCCCGGTTTGTAGTTGACTCGTCGGCCGTCGGGAAGAACATGTACGTTGGCGCATTTGGGGCCAAATTTGCAGTTACCCTGAGACAAAGGTTAATTAAGTTTGATCTGAAGCTGGAATGGAATTCGGGTATGAGAACTCACCTTTGCAAAGTATTTGCAAACATTATCATTGGTGCTTGCGAGGTCGTGGCTGAAGGGACAGGCAGAACCAGCCTGACACATGCCTTGTCGATAGAATTTGCATGGTACATGCGAGGTATCTGCGAAACGTCAATTGTCAGCATAGGGTTCAAGATCTTGACTTGGTGAAGCTATCGTCTGATGGATATACTGACTTTGTCGTCCGGGTGGACTTCTGGGACCCTCGAATCTTCCCATGCCGCCGACTGGAGCTGGTAGGGGTCCACCGTTGTTGCCGTTACCGTTAAGCGCAGTTGGCGGAGGAATATTCAAAGAACCGGAACTCATATGGCGATATTCTGAAGGCATTTTCGGGGCACCTTGACTGAGCACAATCTGCGAAAGTGTTTGAAGGGTTCCGAGGTGCAAATCAGGGCGTCGAGAGGTTGTGTACAAGCAGTGCAGGTATCGCGACCCCGCCTCGAAGTGGGGGACGACTGGTTCTTGTCGCGTGTAGGATTTGTGCAGGCAGGTGGTGCGAATGGGAGGGGGTAGGGCGAAGATGAGGAGGAGGGGAGAGAGTAGAGGTCGGTCAATGTTGGAAAGGGGGTATGGACCTTTCCTTCAGAGACGGATGAGGATGTTTTTGGGAGGAGGTGTATGTGTATGTGAGGTGGGTGCAGGTGGTTGAAGTTGAGAGGAAGAGAAGAGACCGAGCTCGAGGGTCGAGGTCTCGCTTTGAGCTGCCCTGGAGCGCAGCAGCGCAGCGCAGCGCCTCCGAGGGAAAGATTCACCGCCCGAGGAAAGCACCCGCACCCGCACCGACGCTAGGTAGGTAGATACCTTAGGTACTCCTAGTGATTGGATTCAGCACCGGTCGGTATCTCCTAATACACACCGAAACTTCTCTCTACTTGCTGATCGTGAATAGTGTGCAACTTCGCCTTTTCTGGTGCAGCAGGCTGCTTGGTTGCAAAAAGTATATCCTCAATCACGAAGGCGGCGACAGGTGGGTAGCAGCGATTGCCAGCGGTATCGACGACTCGGCCAGTCTGATGGTCGAGATTTCATACAGCAATGGAATGGCGCAACCCTCCTCTGCCCTGCCAATAGCGATCGATGCAGAGCTCTATCTCGACTGGATTAGGGGACCACAGGCACCGCACGCCTGAGAGAGAAAAGCCGGCGCAACCTGACACTGCCAGCAACAACTTGCAGAAAATGCGCCAATTCAACCAATCCGCAATCAATTCCAGGCGCTTCACGCGTCTACAGTACGCCAACCAGGAACCTGGATCAGATGGAGGTTTGTGAAGTTTTGACAGGTGGAATCCAAACGTTGAGGGTTTGCTTTTTCCTCTGAATGTGGACGATGGCGGAAGAGCGAGCAGCTGTTTCGATCTGCTTCACTTTACCCACGCTTCCCCACAAAGCCTCGAGGCAAGGGCAAGGACAACGACGACCGAAGAGCGGGAATATGAATATCTATCTCGTGACAAGAGATGTGATTCAACGAATCATCTGCGTCTGGAAGAGATACATTGGTACGGATCACGACATGCAGATTTGATGCAGCTTCCAGCGATCTTGAGCAAAGTTGCCCTCCTTCAGAATGCTGCACCCCCCTCTTATCATCTCCCCCCCCCCCTCCTCCTCCTCCTCGAAAGCAAAACACTCTGTCTGGGTCGGCAGAGTAAGCATGACACGCATTTGATCACGCACGACTCGCAGCGGATGAGCTCCTCGAGGAGTGGGGGGTGGCAAGCTTGCTTCAGAGACACATATTCTATCTTTAGGTGGTGTCCGGTTTGGGCCATCTGCGTTCTGGATTCAAGATATTAGAGACATTGACTGCCCGATAAGAAGGTCTCTTCCGGGCATCATTGATTCAAAAGTCAGCAGTCAGGAAGGCGGGCAGCAACGGAGGAGATCATCAATGCAAGCCAAAGTACTTTCCTACTTTCCAACTTTCACCGCTTGTCGTCCTCTGGCTGGCGCGGCTATCAAAATATCCATCTATACCATGCTTCCTCTTGGATCACCGGCCGGGAAGAGGACCGATCCTTTCGGATAACCTTAAACTTCAGATCTGGTACTTGGGTAACCTACGGACTTGTACGTACAGTAAGCAATACTGTACATCCTCTGTTCCTTCTCGCTCATCCACTATCACCAGGGTCCAAGTGGTCATCTGACGAAAATAAATCGTCTAAGTGTGTAGGTAGATTCCCATGTTGCTCGCTCGAGATGTGGGTAGCTTCAAAAGCACTATACCCCACGTTCCTCACCCCTCCACATCTCCCCCTACCAACCTTGTACATCTCAAGAAGTTTTGTATTACACAGCCTCCCATCACCACTTTTCTGTCAAACCAAGGCAACGCCAAGTGGGAACCAGAAAAGAGAAAAGCCACACCCTTCCACGCAAGCCACCACATCCCTCCTCACAAATGCCGTTACTCCTTGCATAGGACTTTCCCATACACTTGGTCACTTGCCCTTCTACCACGTTTTTACGGTATCACCTGTGCCTCGTTTCCCTGAATGCTAGACCGGAGGTTTCACCCGGTGTGATACAGCCAGTTGCACGAGGACGCCTCCTCTGTGAGCAAGGTCGGTATCTTCGGCTCGGAGATTTCTGGGTTTAGTTAGAGGGGAATTGGGAGGGTGTATGGGATTTAGTCGAGTTTGGCAATTCGGTATTTGGGTGAATTTGTTGGTGGTGAGGAGAATACGAGGTCGGCGTGGGATGATGACGGTGTTATACGTATTTTGTATGTTTTTGCTTGGTCTTACTTTTTTGTGGTACTGCAAGTTTCGGTGTACATTCCTGAATTACTTGCTTTCTTCGGTTTTCTTGCTGTCTTGGTTGTGAGTCTCACTTCAAGTCTCTTTTGGGATGCGATTCTTTTGAACGACTCGCCGAAAAACTTAATTGGTCTGGTGACTTGATTGTCAAGTTAAATAGACAGTTACGTCAGTGTGCTCGTATGTAAGATTTCTCCACTTGTCATTGATAATTTTGGGGATTTTCACCTGTGAGGTTTGAAGGTAGAAGTCTCGAGCTACTGTAAGCAACCTGGCATTTGCTCTGAGTACACCCCTTCCCGTTGTTGCTTCCCGGGGTGTTTCATACTTAAAACTCAGAGCATTAAGGGAGAATAGTTAAAAGAATAAGAACGCAGAGTTCTTCATTTTTCTAACCTTCCAAGATAATACAAGTAAGTTATCCTGGCTCAACTAGCGTACCGAAAGGAAAGGTAGTGAGTGTACTTGGAGTAAAGCTATTACGGGCGCTAGTGCCACAAAAGCTCCATTGCCATTTTCATCTTCCACCTGTTCTTGGATTTAAAATGAACCTCTTTTGGCACTGGAGATACACGTCGTAGCAATTACAATCTTTCAATATCATCGTCAACTAATAGCATTGCATATGTATATCTGATTTATGTGCTTTTTTGAGTGGGAAACCCGTCCCTTTTGTCGATGTTATTTTTTTCCTCCCCACACATTGCTTATTTCCGTTCTGACTAACTCATCTTTGCGCTTGAGATCTAGGCATCACTCTGCGAACCACTACTTTTTCTCTTGGCTGTCTGAAGGCATTGTTCAGAAGGACTTGGAGAATAGAAGTTTTATTTAACAATTCTCCCAAATCCTCTCGATCAAGCTCCACAAGTATACAAGATCTGCTTGGGTGAATTGGTTACGTCGTGTTTATAGTGTAATGCCCAGGTTTCGTAAGATCAGTCTGTTGGGTATGCCATGTTGATACTGGGAACGAATTGTCTCTGGCGAAAATATTGTGCGAAAGTGAGGCAGGGAAAGACTTAAGCATATTTGGTGAACACAGGTTCTGATACTGTGAGCTCCGATGTTATTTTCTGTTTTGAGCCTACTTCAGACAATGTACACGGTTTTACGCACTGAGCTGGCACATATGTATCGTTACTCCTAATCTTGGCATGCATGCCATGTTTTTCATTAAAGTAAAGTAAATCGTATTATGTTGATTTCCTCCGAAGACAATGTCCCATTGACATAGCATGAGAACGAATGTGAGTTCATATATGCAAAGGTTTAAGGGACTACTCTATACCCCTGTACTCTGGATATAAATACCTATGTACATGTTGCGGCTAATGCCGACCCCGCTTTTGGTCTCCGGACTCAAGCCAGAGAATCTTACCAACTACATCTTTCATTCCAGTCTTCTTGAGTCCATTCCGAGTTCCCCCTCAATCATGACCATAAATCATCTTCTCTGCAGCTGCTGCTTACTCTTAATCACCGCGTCACCAGAAACCAACAGTGGCGAAACTGTAGATCACCACGCCAGTACCCAAGCCTTAAAAGATTCAGCTGAGGATGGGTGCCCATTTTGTGTTCATTTTTGGGATTTTTTGTCCCAGTCTGATGAACAAGAGATCATTGATTGTTTGAGAGATAGCGCGGGTATATGTTTTAGATGGGAGCGCAGGGCGACTTCCCGGGCTGGTGCTTTTTGCAATTTTTTCTTGGGTCGCAAATCACAGGACGCCAACAACGATGAAATAATATGTCGATTCGGCTTTATTCCAATTGATGGTAGGCTTCACAAGTGTCTTTCTTGGTTTTTTTATGCAGAATGCCCATCTTTACTGACATCCCCAAGACGAGGGAAGCATCACCGTACAAAACTACTCAAATTACACCGGCAGTAAGAGTTGTCAAGAACTTGCTTCTCATTGGATGCGCCAGTGCCTTGAAACTCACGAAAATTGCGACAAATCAGATGGAGATCAATTCTTTCCGACGAGGATATTGGATGTCGGGTCAAAAGAGGCACCACAGCTTCGCCTTCTTATTAATGCGAGAGATTCCTTCCCCAAAATATCACATTATGCGACCCTTAGTCATTGTTGGGGTAAATCGAAAACCAAAAAACTGCTCGAATCCACGTTGCTTTCCATGATGGGAGAGATATCCTTCGAAGAGCTACCAAAAACATTCCAAGACGCCATCGTCCTATCGCGTAACCTAGGCCTTAGATTCTTATGGATCGACTCTCTGTGCATCATCCAAGACTTGATCCAGGACTGGGAGCAAGAGTCCGCACTGATGGAGAAGATATATAAACATGCCACGTGCAATATTTCTGCAACCGCGGCGGAAAATGGAGAAAAAGGCTGTTTTCTGATACGAAATCCTTTATTGGTAAAGCCCTGCAGGGTGTGGATTGAGAAATCACAGGATTGGCCCTCTGGCAGTGGGTCCTTCGACTTTGTCGTACGGGGAGAGCTGCCGGGTAATGATCCTGTGGTTGATGCCCCGTTGAATAAACGGGCATGGGTTTTGCAAGAGAGCTTCTTGTCAAGACGAATGATTCACTGTACGAGGTCTGAACTTCTATGGGAGTGTCAATCACTTGTGAGATCAACCTCGAAAACAAATCACCCTCTTTGGCTTGTGTTAACATATGTAGGTGGCATCCGAAAGATACCCTAGAGGAGTTCCAGTATTTCTACCCAGGAGAAAAGAGACCTCTCTTCCCACTAAGTTGTCTGGCCTGCCTTTCTCTGACGATATTCAGAATTCGTACCGCATCATCAGAAACAACACGGATCAAGGCCATAAATATATATCCCCGGGGTGTTCTTTATGGAATGAACTCGTGTATAATTACACCAGGAGGTCCATAACTGTTGAGACTGACAAACTGGTAGCAATATCTGGTCTTGCTAAGGAAATTTCGCCTCTTGTCCACCGTCATGACATTGCTGGAAAATATCTAGCAGGCCTTTGGGCCCGTTTCCTTCCGAGTCAACTTCTCTGGAGAGTTTTGGGGCCGCCTAGTACCCAGAGAGTTTCTACCAGGACACGAACTTATTGTGCACCAAGCTGGTCATGGGCTTCTGTCAACGCATGTGTTTGCAATGTTGAACGGGGTAGGGGTAGCCGTGATCAATCCTACATGATCCAAATCATCGAAGCAACAACAAAATTGGCCACTTCAAATCCAAATGGGCAGGTTTACGGTGGACATATAAATCTTAGAGGCTGGCTGCAGAGAGTAACAATTCACCGTGACGAAGCAGAAGATAAAGATTTTCTTTTCTTCCGTGATTTTAACATTTATCTTGATATCCCTTTAAAGTCCAACTCAAAGTGGGTAGAGTGGTTCTGTCTACCCATTTTGAACTCCAATGAAAGAGGAATGGAACCTGAAATGGTTTTAGGACTGGTACTTGAATCGAATGGGTCAGGAAAATACCACAGAATTGGAATTTTTGAAGCAGAAGGAAATGAGTTCGAATATTTCAATCGACCAAATTACCCGACAACCTCAGAATATCCAACTGACGGTACAACCACTGTTTCAATGTCAGATATACTCTTGGAGATGGGCACAGATGGCATTCAAGATGAGAAGACCGCAGCAGAACAGACAGCACATGCAAGACAATTACGCGAAGCGGAAACTGAGGACGGAAGATTGAGCTTTCTTGGGAAAAAACACGTTATCGACAGAACAGTTGGCTGGGTTGAGTCGATCATCACTATCCTTTGATTTCACGTAAGGTCTACTTAATTTTGTCTGTTTCTGGCGGAATCTGGAAATTCAACCTGTCGGCCACACCAGAAGACTACTCTAATAAGTCATATTAGATATATTCTTTTAAGATTTGTTATAAAACAAATTGTGCTGCACCAGAAATTACAGGCTATGGAAAACATCAGGATTGTTAGGGAAAACATCTTGGTGTAGGGGGGAAATTTGAGTTGAAAGAATGCTTCCCAGGTAGGAGCAAGGCTTCTACCTACTCGAGGCTCATAGAAAAAGAAAGACAACATTTGACAGCAACATTGATTTCGACAGCAGAAGGAAGGACACTTCAAATTCAGCAAGACGATCAACAGCAAATTGATGGAATAGAAACTTTCAAGAAGAAACAAGGAGAGGAGCGAGAGATTAAATAGAATTAAAAACGTGAATCACACCACCGTCGATTCGTGATATTACTAAAGCAATGCTTCTAAGAAGCCGAAGATCCATTCTCTATCTGCTTTTGTAGTACTTGAAGCCTCTGGAGTAAACTTGATTACCGCTTGGTACCAATTCTTGCTACAACGTAGCCGAACACCTCTTGGATAGAAAGACAGTTTGAGAAATGCATTAAAGTAAATGACATGAACAATCCTGAGATATTGACCGGCCTTGAAGAGGGAGTAGAGAGGGGGGAAATGCAATTTGTGGAGCGGAGAATATCTACCTATGCAACCACCAAACTCCAAACACCAATATATGCCCCAATCTGTCACATCATACCTTCCAGAACCCCTTATAATACAACCCCTCAACTCGTACACCGCACTTCATGATTCCTTTCATAATCCAATAATCCAGGTAAAGTCCTCAATCACAACTCCCATTCTTCCACCCCGTCCTCCACCTCTCATCCCATTTATTGCAATCAAACTCCCCCTTCCCCAACTTCCGATTGACCTCATTATGCGCCTCACACATCCACCGTCCAAACTCATCTCTACTCTCCGTCCTGACCTGATTCCTACTCATCCACACCTGGAAATCCTCCGCACAAGTCCAACACGGATACATTTTTCCAAGCAAGCCCATGAAATTCCTCGCATTCTTCTGGTCTTGTGCTGTAGGTTTCTCGGGAAAAGCGGCTGTGATGGAGTGGAGGAGGGTCCAGGAGGAACGACCCAGGGCTTCGACGTCCGGAGGACATTCTGGCGCCGGGGATTTGACTCTTGTTATTTTTTTGGTCTGAGAGGTGAAGTCGGAGAAGGAGTTGCATGAGCGGCATCTAGTTAATGTTAGTTGTGCCAGAAGACGAGGGGAGGGGGGTGTGGCTCACGGTTTGCCATCTTTACCCAGTATCACTCCCTGCGCATTTCTCTTTGGTTTCTCCGCAGAAAAGGGTGTTGGATGATCATCTTTTCTAGTCTCCTTTTCCCGTGTATCGTCTGCCATTTTTTTGCAATTGGAGTTATTTGAAGTAATTGAAGTTGTAAGAAGATGGAGAGGACGAGGCTTCCATTTGTAAGAACCCGGTGGCGGCGGAACCCCAAAAAACATTGACAAGGATTATTTTCCAGCCTTGCCGCCTTGCATCGTCATCCCATCCCCAGACCAACTCCATCCGTCTATCATGAACACCACTCCCATCCTTCTCCTGAAAACAAAGTCCATCCCCAATGACGGATATTTCGAACAATTTTCCTCTTCCAAAGATGATCTCCAATTCGAACCCATCTTCGTGCCAGTTCTCGAACACCAGCTCTTAGACGAGGGTATAGATGTAGTGCGGGGTTTACTCCATCGCAAGGAAATCAGCAACCATGAGGGCGCGAAATATGGAGGCATGATATTTACCTCCCAACGAGCTGTAGAGGCATTCTCAAAACTGGTAGAGGAAGGGAAAGGTAGGTAAAATCCAACTCCTGTCATGTTAAGAACACGAATTGACCCTACATTGCAGGTGAAGAAACATGGCCTCATCTCCAAGAAATCCCCATCTATACCGTCGGTCCCGCAACCTCACGAGCTCTTCGATCGATCCCTCAAACTCCACCACTCAATATATTCGGCGCCGAGACAGGCAATGGCGAAGCCCTAGCGCATTACATGCTAGATCATTACGGCTCATGGTACAAGGAGAAATCTACGAAGCCCCCTCTGTTATTTCTGGTGGGAGAGCAGAGAAGGGATATCATACCCAAAACACTTCAGGATCCTGCCTTGCCTAGCGACCACCGAACCCAAGTTGACGAACTAGTAATCTACGGAACCGGAGTCATGGAATCATTTCCCGAAGATTTCACCCGTGTCCTGAAGTCGACGGCAGAAAAGGATACGAGGTGGGTGGTAGTATTCTCCCCCACAGGATGCGAGGCAATGCTGAGAGTACTCGACTTGCTGGATGAGAGCACGGGGAAAGTTAAATCTGGGGAGAACCTCAGGAGCAAGACGCCGAAGACGTTCATTATCACCATCGGTCCTACGACACGCGATTTCCTGAAGGACAGCTTTAGGTTTGAGCCCGATGTGTGCGCGGAGAAACCAAGCCCCGAGGGGCTGCGAGCTGGAATTGTCAAGTTTCTGTCGGACATGCCTTCATGATAGATACACTCAAGACTGCGGCAAGAAGAGGAAGATTTGTACGAGTACCCCCTTCTTACGAAATACAAAAGTTCGAGAACCCAAAACGACGCTTGATTAACAAATAACAACTTTGTGTTTGCTGAATCTCGAGGAGTTGAGGTATTGGTCTTCGAGGGAGGCAAGTTGGATAAGGTTCGAAAGGTGGGCAAAAGAATGTATCATTCCTCCATTATATACTCTTTATATCTTCTATTCTTTTTCCTAAAAAGGCACTCGGGTTGGCATCTCGTGGGGAGGAATAGCTCCCGCCCGACTGACCGATCTCAGGCAATCCTTGCTCCCTCTCCTCTCTCACCAACCAAAGCCAACCCAAAACCCCAAGGATCACCCTCAGTCCCCCCTTTTCCCGAATACCATTCCAAATAAGCATTCATTTCCCATACAAAAAAACAGCGCTGGCCTGGATGGCCAAGTGGTCAACGCAACAGGTCCGAAATGACGGTAAACTATCACATCTACCTCCCAATTATTAATCTATGTAAACCTACGGGATCATAATATCTACCTCCTAACTATTAACTGATGTGAACCTACGGGATCATTGTATATTCTACCACTTACGAGTCCGAAATGACCAAAAACTAAGTACTACCATCTAGGGATATTTAATAACATATGTAAACCCGAGAAGGGATCATTCATACATACCTGACATTTAATAAGGAGTACAACGCCAGCACCCTAGTTGGGGTTGGAAAGTTGGAACCTTTTTGCCATTTTTTGGTACATTTTTCCCCAGCTCTTTCGCTTAACCTCAATGGAAGGGGAGGGGTTCAGGGTCGGTGTCCTGGGTCGGTGTCCTGAACCTGGCCCTCGTAATCTTTTCCCAAAGAGACAACCAACTGAAAGCAGTGCGAGAAGACTAAACGTGGATAGGAGCAACAAGAAATGACGGATTCTTCTTCAAATATACGAATTTTCTTCTTCAGGAGTCCTGTAGGACTCCTGTCCGCGATGGCTGGGCTTGGGCTAATTGGCATTGGTGATGCGCTGGGTAGACAATAATGCCAAAGGATACTTAGGGAGCAAAGACGGAAACGATGAGTAGAAATACGAGGATGGGAGGGTTTGATCAGTACTCGGAAAGACTTCTGCTGTCGCTCATCCAAAGTCCAACCCAAGATCTATCCGGAAGCGCAGAGCTTTCCTGGAAGACCAAAGCCCAGGGTGTATTTGGGCCCCGGCTTGATTTGAAGTCAAGGCTCCTCCTTGAGGTCATTCCAACGCTCCTGATCTACCTCAGAGCTTCCCTTCCTAGATTCCTGTGTACGGGTCTGCGGAGTGCCATAACAAACACCTGCCATCAAGAGCCGCCCCTCAAACCCGTACACAGGAACCCTGGAAGCAATAGCTCATCCATATTTCCTCTGTGTTTCCCCCTAAACCCATATTGTGTGGGTAGAAATATGGAATGGGTGCGATCTTCGTAACATTGATGGATGTCGGGACTTGAATCATGTGTCGCTGTGCAGTGGTACATTGACAGCAACAATCTAATCTCTCTTGCTCTGAAAGACTGGGATCAATTAGCGTTTGAAACCATATTGGAAAGGACTTTGAACTCATCAGGGTGGAAACCACATCAACAAAAGCCCTTGGCCAACGTTTCTAGAGGAGGGTCGTTGGCCAACTCTGTACAGTGTGGTCAATAGATTCTCCGCAGAGAGGCGCGTGAAGGGCAGGCTCTCGACAACCTCTGCCAAACACAATATCCTGCCGCAACAAGTTTTGCAGACATGAGTGGGGAGCTTCTCATCGCAATCCTGGAGACACACCGATGAGGGGAATCCAGTCAGCGCCGCCAGACGATGGAAGTCTTGTCTAACTACTTAGGTATTGTCAGATTCCGAAAGGGCAGTGGAGGCATACCACAATGGAGAGCCATTCTTCTCTCGAGTTCACAAACTCTTGTCAGGATTCCCGCCTTGTGTGCCCGGCATGCGAAGGGTATTGAGGGAGTGCTGGGGACAGTGTTTGTCAATGGGTAAGCTATGAAGCCTTGTTAGAACCCATTCGAAGAGTTGAGACCGGAGAGGGTTGTAAACTCACCATAAAGCGAAGCCATCGACGCCTCCAACCCAGAAACAAAGATCAAAGTCCGGCCTCGAGAGTAAATAGAGTCTCCGAACCACATCATCGTTGCACCCCTTGAAATTGAACCTTCAACCATTCGCCACAGTGCTAATCGATCAGCCAGAGTTACAACGAGAAAGACACGGTTGATTCTCACATCATTCTGAAAAGGCTGATGATGCAGTGTTGTCGATGCCCCAACCTTCAGGGTGTTGAGTGATGGTGAGCGCCTTGCCCGGGTTCAGGGAGATTGATGATGGGTTGTGTCGACGACGGAAAAGAAGATTGGATCCATGCTGTTGTGGTTTGGAAGAGAAAGAGGAAGAGGAAGAGAATGGAAGCAGGGAGGGCGAGGATTTTGAAGATCCAATTTGAGTGGGAGGGGGTCCCGGGGTCTTTCGTTGTTGTAGGGTCGTTCGTTCCTTCCTCTTTCATCGATTCATTTTCGCGGCCAGGGCACCTCCACTCACCTACCTACCTCCTACCTACCTACCTACACACCCATTGATCGTTCCCGCCCAACCGACTCGATATCGGCTCGCAGCTGGAGGAGTTGGTCGTTCTTTAGTCGTTCTTTCCTTGCGAAAGGGAAACATGCCCAATCGTGGTCGTTCCTTCTTGTCCCCTTTCTACGCAATGATGGGATCGTTATGTGGACTGACCGGGAGGTGTTCTTGGGTCAATTGTCTCTATGGTCTGAGCAGGCTGAGGAGAATTGGCCAACCGATTTCCTGATTCTTGAAGCATTTTTGATGATAAGAATAAGTGACTGGGCCGCTTCCTTGATCAAGGGGATGACGAAAAAAAATGTAAATTGCCCTTATCGAAACCTACCCTCCCTGATCTTTGGATATCTTATGCTTCGGAAGATTCATGAGGTTGAGGGCCGGAGCTTTTGAAGGATCTGCACCTACTTTTGCTTAGCGAAGTTGTTTGAGCTTGGTAGGTAGATAGTGATTTTCAAGTCACTTCTCGTTAGTGAACAGAAAGCACGTTCGTGGATATGTTGAACGTGAACGCTCTCGCTTTCGCAAAAGGAGACGCAATTCTTTGGTAACTTAATTAGTCGCGATTCGGATAAGATATCTCTGCGAGACGTAATTTTTCACCAGAGCCTTTTTAGGCGACCTACTTGGGCAAGTATCTAGTGAACGCCCTTCAGCTTGTCACCACTTTTTAGTATAGATTTAGCACCAAAACTAATCGATTTCTACCCCAACACACACTTTTATTTTTGTAATTGTTCTACAACCACAACTCCAAAATAGCCAAAAAACACAGAAATTTAAAGGGGCGTAAGGAGCCTATAAAGAAAACCAGCCGCCGCGAGGTCCCTGTCTGGCAGCGCACTTATATTATTAGTTGTATTAGACAGAATACTAACAAGGAAGAGTCACTTCTATAGGCGGACAGAGATAATGAGTCTTACCCTGTTTTAGAAACTGGGGTAAGGGATATCAGGAGGAGGGCGAAGAAGAATACGGCACATACTTGGAATGGAAATACACAAGGTCAGCGTCTCTATATACCCCCCAACGTCCAGAATAAGCCTTGTCCTAGCCACCCCCTCAAGCTCACCGATGCGCTACGTAAACAGATCATCGACAAGGTTATGAAATCACGAGAGGAGCGTTAGAAGACTAATATTACCTACCTTTGTGAGCTTGGACTTTAGGGTAATAGAAACAAGTAGGAGAACCTCTCTAAGTCCTCCTTTCAGCAAGTATTATACGACGTAGGTTACTCCTTTATAAGAGGAGGGGTTAAGCCTATACTTACTCTAGTTCTTATAAAACAACGAGTTAAGTTAGCTAAGATACTCCTTGAGATAGACCTCTCCTAAATTATATAGATAGACGCCGCGTCCTTACACATAGAACTCGATAATAGACCAGATTAGTGCTAGTAAAAGGAGGACGAGTACTACCACAAGGACATACGGTTAGAGACAGTAAAGGGATACTCGGACAGGTAGTTCTTTGGCGCTATCTGTCTTAGTTCTTGTCAAGGTCCCTACCATATCTACGAACCTGAGACTACCTAGGAGGTTAAGGAGGCTGAGACTCATTTAGCCGAGGCCAATGTAGCTTAGCTACATCACGCAGAGAAGGAGTTTTAGCGGCAGGAACAGGCCAAGGAGGACTACTGGGCTAGTAGAGGACGAAGGGTACCTGGAAGGAGAGCGGAATTACATAAATTCTTACATAAGATGGCATATAAGAGATATAAGAGGGGGGATAGAGGTAAGGGTAGGGTGGATTGGTACCGACTTTGTGAGGGGTATCTCAAGCCAAAGCTTATTCCTTGGTATAAGGAACTACGTAAGATAGGAAGGGGAAAGAAGATACGTTTAGTTATAGATAATGCTAGCCCACACTCTTATAGGGTAACCAAGGAGGTTTTGTACTACTATTCTATATGTCGACTCCTCCACCCTGCCCAGTCACCTGATATGAATGCTATAGAGCAGATATAGAGGTATATACGGGTCCAGTTACGTAAGAGAAGGAGACAACCTAAGAATAGAGAGGAACTTCAGCGTATGTGGATTGAGGAGTAGAAGCGGGTTCCTCAGAAGGAGATAGATAGAGTGATTATAAATCTTAGGAAAACCCTTAAGAAGGTAATCAAGCATAAGGGGGATAATGATTTCCAGGGATAGAGCTTTAATTTCTACTACTTTTTATACGAAAACACTCATTTTTGTATTATATATAAGTGATAGTATTGAAAAGGGAGGGGTGTGTTATAAGCGAAAAATGAGCTGAAAATTAGCTGAGGGCGTTCACTAGATACTTGCCCAAGTACAATTGCTGGAATTATTACTATGCTGCAACTCACAGGTGACCTGTAAATAGCTTGCATTTTCTGCAGAATATTTTTACAAGCCATGGGTATTGGTAGGTAACCTACAAATAGCCACAATAGTGCAACTCATAGGTAACCTATGAATAGCTCAAGTTTGCTCAAGTTTGCACAAGTCATTCCTAGGCAACTTACGGATTGATTAAAAAGATATTCTCACCTGGAATAGTTGCATATTCATCGGATACAATGAAGTTAAGACACCTCTAAAATGAGGTCTATCTCACGAACATTGGGGTATATCACTACAGTTGCAGAGGGACGAGGAAATTAAATTAAGGTCTTAAGTTACCTATATCTCTCATCCTTGGAATCCTGGTTTGGACATCTTTTATAGAGCGCCGTGTTCACCTCCTGGGCGAGTGAACGTCCTCGATACCTCTCAACTTCCTCAGGCTATTCAAGTTATCTAAGTTTGTTTATGAAAATTGTTTCAAGTATATAGGTCAATTCAATTAATTGCTCCGGGAATCAAGAACAAAGAGCGAGTCGGCAGATGAAGCCGCTTTTACCCCCTCAGCACCCCTGCCAAGCCTCACAACAAACAAGTCACCGATTCACCTTCACCTGTCTTCCGATTCATCAATCCCCAACATACACCTCACTATTAATTGAACATGGCATCAGGGCCCCCGAAAGCGATCATTAGATCGTCTAGGTACGTCTCTTGTTTAGATACCATCTGCCTCATATGCAGTGAGTTGTACAAGATAGACGATCTGCCTGAGATCTCCAACCTCATCTTCGACGCATTCATATTGCTACTTCTGGAATCCCTGAATCTTCTTGGTTACCATCGTCATATCGCGCACTGGAGAGCCGAATTTTACTTGGCTAAGAAATATGGTAAGCCCATTGTTTACCATTACCTTCAAAACTCCTCCTAACTTTCACCAGTATCCCCTGAACGCGCTTTAGACATCGTTGGAATTCCGCCATTGAAGATGAAATTTGAAAGCGAAGAGCAAGACCACGCTTGCAGATTCGTTGACAGAAGACTTGTTACATTTTCCCCTGAACAGCTTCTAAATGATCCAGATCTCAGAACTGCTTTCCGGCACGCGTATGCGGAGGCTGCCTCATTTGATGTTCTCTGTCGACCACTGTATCATTTTCAGGCTACTCTTTTTCCAGCCATTCGAGATCGGTTGTATTATAATGAGAGTCAATCCTCCCCTGCTTTACCTACCCCAACCCGAACCCCATCGCCTCTTTACGCAAACACTCCACTTGCCCGGCTTACGCACAGCTTGGGTGGACAAACTTCCTCCTACGGCCCACGAGTGTGTGTATCCCTCGAATCACTTAGACAAGCTGCCGTAGCTGCGATCCGAGCCAACCAAATCCTTCGATCGAAAATGCTTCTTTTCGAGAAGAGCCTCACCGCATCCGATCTTCAGTCTCCTCCTTCGACCCCAGAAATCAGCACAACGCTGAGTTTACAAGATAAGCATGAGACTACTTGATGTTTTCCCACATCGATGAATCTACTGGCAGAAAACTTTTTACCTCCTGAACCTTTGGTTGTATTGGCATCATTTACGTGTGGCTCTACTAAGAGACACCGCAACGCTTTCCGGTCTCAAAGTCGAACCAAAATACATCGCTAGAAGGGAAATGGACGTAGAAGTAGGAATCAAAGGGTTTACGTTTCTTCTTGAGCTTTCCAATCTCGTAATATAGGTACACATAGAAACGCTCCATCCCGTAAGGGCTCCATGGGCTTCTCTCCTTGGGAAAGGGGCGGCGGGAATTACAAGTGGCAGTAAATGAGTCCCCCACCTGCCTCAAAGCACCTTTTCTAAAAATCTTGAAATAGTTGAAGTTGATGCCCTAGTACTCCTCAATCATCCCAATGCTTACATGAATTGTCCTGGAACGTTGGAACAACGAGGGGCAGACACGAGCGTATTTACTATCCCGAGATCCCTTCTTCTTGTTCTTGACCATCGAAGTCATTATTAGGGAAGGTTTAGAACAATTGATATACAAAAACCCATTGTTGTACATCTTTTCAAATGATTCCTTTAATCATCCTCGTCGCTTATCGTCATTACCAAAATATATATTCCAGGAGTGATTGCCCCTTCTCCTTCACCACATTCGCGTAAATTTCAATATTGTAATGTAGTGCAGGTTATTTATGAGCTTTGCGGTCTTGTGTTGCTCAGTTTGAGCAAGCAAACCAGCATCAGTTCGAGAGATGGAGCCTTTGTCTTTTCCCGAATTTAGCCGCAACGAAATCCAAGCCCCCTTCTCCCGTCGGCAAGGATTCGTGTTATCAATATCACCACGAAACAACATAAAACCCCTCCCCTCTCCAGTCTTCTAAGTAGCGATGGGAAATACCATTTTAGGAGGACATCATGACTCAAACTACAGCTGGCGAGGTTATAAATACCTATGAAATCTCCCCGGATCTTCAAAAAGTCGATCATCAACTTTCAATAACCCTCACCGGCGAGAAAGCCTCACTGAAGCACATAAAAGACCAGGTTATCCGGCAACATTACGAAAACATTCAATGGATTGAAGCTGTGAAGCAGGACCCGAGTTCGAAATGGATAAGACAAATCGTTCTTCCGGTTGCTTATCCGCCCTCAATAAGTCCTTTGGACGAATTAAAGCAGGTACAGTCAACCTTTTTCCTTCTTCGAAGTTATAGAGAGACGGAATAAAGCTAATAAGTTTCAGATCTCGTTCTCGGATCTCAAACTAGAAACCCGTCACCATGGCACCTTCATCACAGCAACAACAATAACACCCCCCTACAACTTCTCCAGCACCATAACCATAATCCAGGAAGCTTCAACAGACATTGCTATTCTTCTACTCACTTTCCAAGATGACAATACAACACCACTACCCCAGAACAGCACAGTAGCAATCAAAGAACCATACATCCAAATCAGCTCAGAAACCGGCTACATCATCCGCGTCGACCACCCAAGCGACATCGCAGTTCTCCGAGGCGACGACCCAGCCGTAAACCTCATGCTAGAGTCTGTACAAACTAAAAGAGAAATTGATTCCCAAGAATGGAAGACAGAAGGCGACAAATCTTTCGTACAGAAGAGATACGGTACGGCTATTGAATGTTACACGCAAGCACTAGCTAGTCCCTCCAAGGATCTGAATTTCACGCGAGACATCTATCATAAAAGGGCTTTTGCAAATCTACTTTCTGAGAACTTCCAGGCCTCTATTCAGGATGCTCTCTCGTCTTGTGACAATACAGTGCAAAATTCGAAATCATATTTCATGGCCGCTCGTGCTGCTTACTCCATGGGCTCAAATCCTGAGAGCAAGACTTATCTAGAGAAAGCATTGGACCTAACACCCAAAGACCTCAGACTACCGAAAGAGATGAAGAAAGTACAACTCCGTTTGGAAGAGCAAGAACATGGGAATTACGACTTTGCCTCCATGATCTCACAGAATCAAAGGGGAAGGAAAGTCAATCTTGACCACGCAAATTTCACCTCAAATATTGAGGTTCGACAAACTTCCCACGCAGGGCGAGGACTCTTCACAACCAAAGATGTTGAAGCTGGAGAGATTATTCTCGTAGAAAAGGCCTTCTGTTTACCTGATGTCTATACCGGGGGTGAGGAGGAAAGCGAGATGGTGTTGTATAATTTCAACAACAACTCCCGAACACAAAAGACTTCCCAGGTACTCCTATTTTCCAAAGTAGTTCAGAAGTTGTACAAGCATCCCCATTTCTGTTCCGACTTTTTCGAGCTTGATGCTGGTGGGTACAAGAGAAGTGGAATGGAAGGAAAGTTAATTGATGGTGTACCTGTTATTGATTCGTAAGTCTCCATCCCCCACCCCTATCCCCTTTCCAATACCTCTGACAAATCTTTCGAGCGACAGATTCCTAATAGAAGCCATCCGAAACCTCAACTCCTTCTCCTCCCCCCCGCTCTCACGCAACCTCCTCAAACGCACCTGTCCCCCCTCAGAAACGCACCTCACCTCCGGAATCTGGTTAAAAGCGTCTTACACCAATCACTCCTGTATTCCCAACTGCGCGCGAGCGTTCGTGGGGGACACCATGATTGTCCGCTCTTTACATGCAATCCCCAAAGATACGGAGATAACACACTCGTATATTTCTCCCGACGCCTCGCCGCTGTATCGTCGAACTGTTTTTCCTGCGTCTTGGGACTTTGTCTGTACGTGTCGACTTTGTGCTGGTGAAGGGAGGAGCGGGGATGAGAGACATGAGGAAAGGGTTGAGTTGGCCAGGAAGATTAAGATTGAGACGGGGAAGTGGAATCCTGTCTCTGGTCTCGTCTCGGGTACGAAGGTTAGGATGATTGAGAGAACGTTACGGAAGTTAGAGGGAATGTATGAGGACGAAGTGTATGGCCATCTTCCGAGATTGTTACTTGTGAATCCGGGGATTTGGTTGATGGAGTTCCATCGGACTGGTAAGAATCATGCGAAGACTGTTGAGTTTGCATTGGACGTGCTTAGGAATTTTGGGTTCGGGAGTGCAGTGGAAGGGAATTTGGAACTGGATTGGGAAAAGGGAATTGTGAATACGGATGCTTTTAATGCACTTAGATGTGCTGCGGGAGGATATGAGGGTTTGGAGAAGATGGAGCTGGCGGGAAAGTGTAAGGATGGCGCAAGGAGGATGTTTCTTGTGCTTTCTGGGTCAGAGGTTGGGATGGAGGAATTCTTGGGATGATCTTCGAGTAAGTAGTTCTGGTGCATCTTCGGGTACCTGAAAGTTCAAGTTTTACTGGGAAGTATTCATATAATCACATTAATTGTAATTCACACTTGCTGCTGATGATATCAACGATTCATTGGTATCGACCTTTCTTTCCTAAAAGCCCACTCAAACAAGAATGTTTCCATGTAGAAACACTACTTCCACTCTTCGACGACAATACCCTTATATTCCTCGTTTGAAAGTTCGAAAGGTGATCTTGGCAAGCCCAAGGAAAACGCACTCCATTCCTTAACCCCCGGCATTTGTTTTGGAACTAGTTTGTCGCTGGTTGTTGACGTAAGGCTTGTGGACGTTGTAGTGCGGGGAGGTGTGAAAAAATCTCGGTTTCCGCTCTTCCGCTTTGATTGGCTAGCAAGTGTGAGGTTCTGGTGAACCCCAAGACCATTTAGCCTCTGCAGTTCGCTCAATCTGTCTAGCGCCCCATCTCCCTCTCCCTCTCCTTCACTTTCATCTCCTTCCAGCATAAGCTTAGGTTTGTCCAGCTTACTGTACATGATAGGGGAGGATTTTGGTGTGGTGGTGGCTGTCTCTGTAGAGCTGGCAGAATCAGAAGAACCATACCCATCTTTGGTATTGGGAGTGCTGGCAGATGCAGTGGTAGTGGTGCAGTCCATTTCCATGTTTGTGAACTCCTTGTCTGTGTTTTGGACTGTAAATTCACTGGTTGCCGTGGAGCAGTATGGGAAAACCTCCTCAGTTCTTCCAAGGTAGACCATAACACCTTCCAGATGACGTAACTCCTCCTTGAATGGTACCTCGGTATCAGGATGAGCAATAGTGTTGCCCTCAGAATCAAGAATAGGGTAAAAGTTGGGATGATTGCTATGATCAATTCTTTTACTCTTGAGAGCAAAGACTTGGCAATCAAAGTCGGCAACAATAATCCAATGTGTGAGTTGCCCATTTGTGTTTTGTAATCGGCCAAGAACAAGGACAGGGAAGGAAACACTTTTGTTCAAGCGTATGCAATATATCATGTTGATCTCATCTTCAGAAATCTGCTTTCCGTCGCGATTAAATGAATCGTACCCTAGTGGTCTCGCTCGAAGCCTCCAAGCTTCATCTCCAAAATCGATTATATGCTTATTAAAGGCTCCCTTGAATTAGAATGACAGGACTTCGAACTGGGTGACGGTGGGTCGGGCACGGCGAAGGATCTTCTGGAAAAGGTTCACGATGTGAAATCGAATATTCTTCCTATCGTTGAAGTCCTAATACTCTATTTCGTCCGCGAAGCATTTCTCACAGAAGTATGCTACATAGAATTAGTAAAATGAATCAATATGATATAGCTGTTCAGAGACCTACATTCAGGATTTTCGATACTCTCCTTCTCCTTGCTATCCAAATGATTACAAAGTTCATCTTGAGCTTGGTAGAAGTAGGGACTCTTCGGACTCTGCGGAATCTTCAGACGACTGTTGAACAAACGGAAGACTTGCTCCCACAACACATTCATATTGAGAGGAGAAAGCAGACGATCTGGGAGATTTTGAGAGTATGTTGCAGAAAGGGTTGATTTTGGAAGTGAATGCTGCTGTAGAGGAACTTTAGATATGGGGACGTAGACTAGCTGTGAGTTTAAGTACACATGCTTCCTCGCTTAAAAGGCCATACATGCTTAACCGAAGTACCCCCATAAGGAAAGGGAGGCCTAAGTGCCTCAGAAACCCTGGTATTGCCGCAAATAACCAATCGCGGAGCACATGTATAATTAGTTGAAAACTCAAAAGGTGGCTTTATTTTTCTGTAATGCTATGAAGACAAATATATTGAGAGTGTTGACGCCATGTATATAGCAATACATGAAGGCAGAAGAAACAACAAACAACAGAAAGGCAGAGCAGAATCCATAGCAAGGGAGGTTTCTTTGCAAGAAGAGTTTCTTGTTAGAATTATATCATCTCAAAAATGGCGAAGAGTCGATACTTGCCCAGTGAAATGCGATGAGAAACGTTATCTCCTGAATCCTCATTCTCCACCATAGTATTTTATTGCTTGCGTATTTCCTTGATATTTCGCTGGATGACGAATATGAAGCGTGGATTATAAAATTAGTCGACTTAACTTCTGGTGTATCTTTGTAGAGAGGCACCCTGTAGACATCAGAAGTGGTAGTATATATGCTCGTGCCTGCCTATATAGCTCGTTGTCCTAACTTTGTAGGATAACTGGAGTCGATTATTCTAAATAGCTAGGTTAATTCGCTGTAATTGTTCTAGATTTTTAAGACAATTTACCAGAATTACCCTAATACGGCTGAGCAATGAGGGTAGGTGGGAACCTATTTACGGCCACTTTTAAAACCTTGACTGTCTACAGGGTGAGAAGTTACCACTCTCGGCTCGCTTGTTAGGGGTTGCAAGGGATCTCTCAAGGTTTGATACCTCAAATTGGTGAGAACAAGCTTAATCAATTTACTTTGAGCGACAAAACTCATTCTCGGTCTCATACTTATCTTTCTACCGTGTGAATACAGCTTCTTTAGCTCAAAGTTGATTCTGGTCACGTGTAAAGAGCAGGTGATTGTGAAAGCTTGGCGCTCGACCAGCCTCGTTCTTCTATTTCCATCGTCCTTGAACAACTCCTCCGGTGATTGCATGTATCTGTTTCAACGGGGGGGAAATGATTGTACTCAATCGACCGCTATCTCTTCCTCTGGTAAATACCATATTCGAGCCTTTGGATTTCGCGATTGCGCGACCGCGTCTAGATTCCTCGCATTTCGCGTTTTGACTGCTATTCTTCATTATCATATTCACATTTAAATACTTCATTAAACTCTTTACATTGCTCCATGCTTGCACACTACTTCCCAGATATAAAAACTCAAGTTGGAAAATGTGATTGGTGTTCTACGAACTTTCAGGGAACCGCCGCTCCCACTGAATAAGAGAGTCCAACTTCGGACGAGCGAAAAGCGATGAAAAATCCGTTTCCGGCACACCCTCCTTGCCCTCCATATTCTTGAACCTAAAGTTGCGCACCAAGGTTGAAATAATTACCCCAAGATTCACATATGCGAACTTCTCTCCAATGCATCGGTGTCTGCCAGCCCCGAAGGGGAGGTATGGACTTCTTGTTCCCTTGCTGACATTTCCATAGCCATAATCTACCATATCTCCATCATCTACCTCTTCGAATCTATCCTCCCAGCGATGCGGATTCCATGTGCTGGCATCGGGGAAGAATTGCTCGCTGAGGGCGGTGACACTGGGGGATGCAAGGAGGATGTGGTCTGTTGGAATGACGAATCGTGTGCCTGGAACTGGAAGTGGGTTCTTGACTTTTCGCATAATGGAATGGAGGGATCCATGTAGACGCAGCGTCTCTTTGACTGTGTTGTGGAGAAGAGGAAGTTTTGCCATATCCGCATACTCGAGGGGTCGGAGTTCCTTGCCTTCTCCTAAATTCTGCAATTGTTCTTGGTACAACTCTTCCGCGAACTTTGGTTCGGATGCCAAACGAAACATGATCCAAGAACTCGATGCCGAAGAGGTATGCTGTCCGGCCATCAAAAGACATATCATCATATGTGCGATCTCATGATCTGGCACTGGTGTTCCGTCCTTGTATTCACATTCCATGAGATGCCAAATCATATCAGTTCCCTTCTCCCCACCATTCTTGCGGCGATTTCGAACAATATCGATATATATATCCCTCATCGTATCCCGAGCGATATCTCTCTTTCGATTATGTGGCAGTGGCGCCCAGGGAAGCATGAAATTGATCGGTCGGAACCCCATGTCCAGGTCGTGGTATAATCCAGCGAATTCGGCTGTGAGTTTTTGGCGAACCTCTTCTCCTTGTAGCGCACGAGCTGCTGTAAAGATGGTGATCTCGCTCATCGCAGCGGCAATATCGATCGTCCCCGATGAACCCTTGAATCTTGGAGAGGCTTTGATATAGTCGAGAACCTCCTGCTCAATCAATTGGACATGCGCTTCGAGAGCTTTCTGGGTTAAACCGAACTTGACGAACTTCTTTTGTTCCATGAACTTGGAGTTCGGACAGTCGTACACAACATCGGAACCGAAAACTGGAACAGTCAGAGGACCGTAAACCTCCTCGGCATTGACATCCTTCAATTTCCCATTCAGAATAAATTCGTTGCCGTCGAGCCCGAGATACACGGTTGTCTTTCGTCCTAGGAGGATAAAAGTGAAGATGTCGCCGTATTTCTTTCTAGATGATGCAAAGAAGAGCTGCGGTTCTATGCCATATGCTAGGGTGCTTCCGAGAAAGGGTATCCAGGAAAAGACGACAGGAGGCTCATTTTTGCTGTAGAAAAAGAGTTGGCGAACGACGTTGATCACAATCGAAGCCAGACAAGCGACAGCGAGATATCCTACGGCGTGGACAAGGTTCATCATGGTGGACTGTCTGCTCAACCAGCTGGAGTTTTGCAGCATATCTTCCTTGTAGCGCTTTGCAGTGGAGGGACTTACTTATACTTATACTGAGGTCTTTTACTCGCTAAAGCTAAGTAGCTCGCCGATACTTCGATAGTCCATACTTACGAGTACGCAACCCCGAAGCAATCTTGAAGTCGAGTATGGTCATCCGTTTATTATTCGTTAGTTATGTATTACTCCCTGAGATGGTTCCTCTTCCATGATGTACACACTCCGAAGTGGGTCGCCAAGCAAGGGGCCATGGTTGTGATTGGGTCACTTTGAGGAAAGATACAGAACCCGAATACGAAAACATTTCCTAGAAAGGCACAGCCCACCAGGACGAACTGAAATACACCGCAGAAGAAGGCTCGAACGGAGTCGTTAGTGGTAAGGTTATAAAACACGAACACGAACACGAAAATAATGCTCCTTTCATCGGATATTATAGCGTCTATATCTTTCCTAGCGCGTATCACCACATTGAGATCCACATCAGTTGTAAACCTTCGCCTCCAAACCCGGCAAGATTTCCAAATCTTTCTTGTCATACGTGTACTTTCCATCTTCTGTAATTTGAACCTGGACTCTCGCCCGTCTTTGCTGTTGTGTTTGGCGGAGCTTGACCCATTCCTCGACCGTGATGCGCTTACCAAGAGCGGTGAAACTGTTCTGCGTTTTCTCCGTTCTTTGCAAGACTGGACTGTTTGTGATTGGGTCTAAATAAACGTGGTTATTTGGCCTGCAAACATTAGTTACAGCAAGTGGAGCGGAGTGGCTATAGGGGGAAATACCGAGCAAAGTACAAGACACCCAAGCGATCGAGATGTGCCTGATCCTGAGGAGGAACATGAACACGATGAATACTGCTCTTGAAGTATCCCCCAGTGAGGGCCGATAATGCGTCGCAAATGTTAACAGTTATCGTGCCATTCTGGGGTTTGACCCATTTCCATTCCTCCTTGTTATTCAAAATCTGAAGTCCGGCAACCGGTTGACGGAACAAGAGAGTAATCGTTCCGAGATCTGTGTGGCCTGGGGAGTACAGTCCACCCACTTTCTTGCTCTCTTCGGCTGACCGGGCTGCATAGTGCATATATCGCAGGTGGTCTTCTCCTCTATCGTTGTATGCATGGTCCTTTACCAGTTGATCCTCTGGGAGTTCAAGGACTGTTGCGAGGACGCGGAGGAGTTTGAGTACTACTTTCTCGTGGATATCCTGATTTTTCTCTTATTAATAGTTTTGCGACTTGGTTTTTTTGGGGGCAATGGCTTACACAACTAAATTTCTCGATCTCATCGAGATGATTCTTTAGCACATCTGGCTGCTTTTGTGCCTTTTCGTGGAACCCATCAAATTTTGGGATATTGTATACTTGGACGTTGTCGACGATTCCTTCTCCTAGTCTGTGTGGTTCTCAGCTTCCTCTTTTGGAGCTTCCGGGTTTGGATAAGTACGTACTGTCGAAGTCCAGCAGGACGATATCCATTGTACTCTCCCCTGTCCAGGTCTGCTTGGTTGTGAAACTTGAGTTTCTCATCCAAGGGAAGTTTGTAAAATTCCCGACCAAGAGCAAATTGTCTGTCGACTTCTTCTTGTGAAATACCAAAGTTTTTTACGTAGAAGAAACCTATCGGTATGTCAGTTTGTCAATTTTGACTTGAAATTTTCTGGGTTCTTACCGACATGTTGCGACGCGTGTTCAAGTTGAGACGCGAGTTTTTCCTTGCCACCAGGTTTGTCCCAAAGTCCGAGATCAAGTGTGACAAGCTCAGCCCAGTCCACTACTCCAAATTAGTGAGAGGTCTTGGAATGAAGTGGAACGCTTGCAGTTTTCCTTGGTCTCTGGGACTTGTTCATATGGGGATATGGTTGAGGAAGGCATCTCTATTGTATTTGAAAAATGAGGGTTACAATACGTTGCAAAGACAAAAACACGACTATCACCACACGCTGTTATGTATGGTGAAAATATTCTCTTATCTATAACTCATATGCCGGCACACTTCTTCCGTCTTGTTCCCCTCACGTTCGCATGATCACGCGGGTGGAAACATCAAAGTTGATTTCTATTCGATGATAAACTCACGCTGTGTAAGCAATCATGAACGATTTAGTTATGGCGTCACGATCCAGTTTTATGTCGAAGGAAGAATGGGCTGTTTCGATGTTGGTGTTGTTTAACCCCCTGTATGGAAAGCACGCAATATGACTTACATATTGCTACCCCATCTACCCCACACAAAGAGTAGGTAGATTAAAGGGTCCAAAGGCCCTAAAGCGCTCCGCTATTTGTTAATTGCCAGGCATCTGAGGCAATCTGATGGTGTTTCGAAATTCTTACTATTTCCTTCCATCAGGATTTCTTCCCGTTGAGCTAAATATTTGAGGAAGTCGTACAACAACTTGCCCCGGTCCTAAACCCAACCAAACGTTCTTGTTGGTTCAACGACTGAGGGTCGTCTGCGTGGAGGTACTTATTCACAAACAATCCCTTCTTCAACCTCCACTCCTGAAGAATACTTTCTCGATATCCCTGATTAGTTTTAAACCCCTGAAATTAGCACGCAATGGCAAGGTTCGATGATCGCAGATTTGAGAGGGGGCAATTGGAGATTCCAAGAAGCTTATCGTTCTTCAGACATATATACGCAAACCGCCAAGCTAACAAGTGCAGGAAATCACTAGTGGTCTTCTTGGGAGGCGCAGTAGCCACATGTACTGACTTCTACTCTATCCGAAGCTGAAACATGTGGCATCAGATTGACCATTTTCTCACATTTCTCTGTGATCATAGATTGGCCTTTCAACGGAGAACCCAGTTGAGGCAGCTGTTATTGTTGAATTTTAAGAAACGGCTCTCTGTGTATTTATCCAGAAAGAGTTGGAGAAAGAGGGCAAGATTATATCAGCGATACATTTGATAAGGGGCCATTTCAATATAATGCGGAATTCGCTCTTTTGGACATGGCATACCTTGGTAATTTTTCTCGAAATGACTTCTCAAGTCACTTCTGCTGACTGTAACAGGGTATTCCATCAATGATATTCACCAAACGAGCATCAACAATGCTTTTGACTTTAGGATGCACATTGGTTTCCCCTTATATTTCACTTAAGAGCATAAGAGTATTGTCGGTGGTTGAAAAGAGAATTTGAACTTGTTTGAGAATCAATTTAGTTATATGCAGATGTTCTGGACTGAAGGATATGCCATTGGAGAGGGAGTCTTTCCATCCAACCTTGTGCTTACAAAGGTTTGACCCTCTATCTGGATCCCTTGCTCTGAAGTATATTCCCCATCTATAAGTCACGGCATCTCCGCTTAGCTCAGTCCAGTTGATTTGGACAATTGTCGCTTTCTTTCTCGCTCGGTGTAACTCTGCAAAACAATCCTATTCCGTGAGATTTCTCATTGGTATGTTTCATCTCCCCACCACCCTAACTTTGCTAATGACATGACATTTTTTGCGGAAAGTGCACTCTACCCCGGAATGTAATTGATCAATTCCACATTGAGAGTTGTGGTGGAGAAGGGTGTGGCCGGGTGTTTGTCGGGATTTAGTTTTACAAAGTAACAGAGGGGATGAAGGAGATACTTGTCCCAATTTATTTGAAAGTATGTCAGGGGAAAAGACTCCGCAATTGAGAGCATTTTGTGTTTCAATCATATTGCTAAATTTAATCTGTTGGGAGGATATACCACTTCCTATAGTTTTGAAATCCATGGAAGTTGAGTTTCAATTTCGGCTCCTACCAGGAATACATGAGTGTGACTCCTCAGGGTGTGATTTTTCTCAGAAAGGTGTGATAGATACGAAACCAATATTCTTCTCAAAGTTTGAATTTTGTTGGTCATATCTTTTAGGGAGTGAAGGAGCTGCGGCGGAAGACTTCGGTTGGGCGGTAATTCTGGATTAATGATGGAAGTTGCAAATTCTAGCTTATTGTTCAGGGGTAGCTCAGATAAAGACAATAGTGATTGTCAAGCCTTGTAGACAATGAAAGATCCCATTCATTACCTAGAAAACCGGTATCTACGCGGGATCATAACCCACGAGATCCGAGAAGTGGCGTGCCTGTACGAGAAATGTCGCCAACTCTCTAAACGACAACTTCGCCAGGTGTTATATGGTATTTGGTTGAGAATTGAGATTTTATTCGCCTATCTGCACTACAATATTCGATCCTTCGTAATTTTCATCAAAGGGAGATTTCTAGCTGAAGTTATCTAAGCATCGTCTAGCTCTCGCGGGAGAAAATCAAAACCACTATATAACAATATCTTGGGGCTGCCGTGATCCGAAGTTTAAGTTTGGCATTGAGTTTTGTTGAGGATTGTTCAAACCCTGTCAGGTGTCGCATATTGAGAAGTCCTTATCCCAGGTAATTGTCTCACTTCGTGGATGGTAATAGGTTGTAGGGATACAGCAGATTTGGCCCTTCCGAAAATGGGAGAGTAGAGCACTTCACTCGCAGGAGCTCTTTTTCGAAGAGTTCCCAAAGAAAGTTCAAGAGTCAAGGATACTCCTTTCAGCCAAACCAAGAAACAGATCGTCGTAGAGGGGTAAGTGGAGAACGTTGATAACGTGCTTCCAATAAGCTTAATTCGGTGTAGCTCTAAACTATCCACAAAACTTTTGAGCCAAGTATTTCCACCCCTTAGAAATGAGGATCTGACTCCCAATAATCTTCCTGGCTCATAACTCCCCAATTAAAGTTCGTCCAAATCCAACGGTAATTTTACCAAAATTAGCGAGTCCAAATTACACCTGCACACTTTATTTTGCTTCTTCAGACTCTTGCTTTGTCCGTACAATCAATCGAATGGGAATTTACCGACATGGACGAATTTTTGAGATGCCTTTTCGAGAAACATTTACCTTGGCTGAAACCGATCATGCTGCGTTGGCGACCCCCACTCCCCCGTACTTCCCCGCATTTTGCCCTGAATTTCAATTCTTCCGCCGCTCTGCAGCTCTGCACCACGGACAATGGGGATAATTGTGGCCGCATGCTTCCATTCCTCATGTGATGTGCATTGCTACACTTTTTGAAAGATTCAACGGATTAAAATGTGTCGGCGATTTGGATCTTATTCAAGTTTTGTATAGGTACGCTTGTTGGGGCATCGAACGAGAATCTTGGATACGAAACTTGATCACAACCAGAGGTAAATTGTAAGTGGAGGCTGAAATTTGCCGAGCAAAAGGTTCTTTATGATTGCGGCCACCATTTACTGTACTTCTTTTCGCGGGGGAAGTGGGTATCCTCCTTCGGAAAAGGGATTTTATGCCCGAAGGACCTCACAATCCGTGTCGAGTTAGTCGTCGAGATTACCAGGTCCTTGGTGACCGGGTCAAATCGCGCGGTCTTACTCTGTGCGAGTATTGCGAGATTTGTCCGTCAACCTTAGCCTTTTTATGTGTTTATATATCCCGCGTTCCGCGTTTATGGTAACGATTCTGGCCATTCGAGTAGAGTCTCTCTCGTCTGTATTCTCCAAACTTCCCTTCATTCTTCCAAGATGAGGTTCTCTTCTACACTCGCTGCCATTGTCGGGCTCTTTGCTTTGAGCATCGATGCCATCACACTCACTACCACTGATGCTGCCTATACCATCGATGTAGAAGCTACAAATGCCTTTATTGTCTCCGTCAAGAGAAGTAGTTGTGACATCACGTCAATCAAGTATCTAGGTAGCGAGGTTCAATACCAGAGCACATATTCTCATATCTCTTCCGGATTGGGAACGGCCACCGTCACTGCGACATCAATCACCTGTAAGTTTGCAGAATATTTTGCTTTAAATCAGTGACATAATTCTTTCTCGCGAAAGACAGAAATGTTATTTAATACTTACAAAGACACTGTGTTGGTTGGACGCTATCTAACTTTATTTTACAGACAACAGTGTCAAGTACGTCAAGGTCACTTGCGTGACATCTACCTTGACGCAGTATTATGCTTTCCGTGATGGGGATAGTACGATCCACATGTCGACATATATCACAGCTGGTAAGCGTGGTCTCCGACTTTTCAAAACAAAAATTAACCCTCCTTAGAGCCAAGCATTGGAGAACTTCGTTGGATTGGAAGGTTGAACCCAAGTCTTCTCCCCAACGACGACTTTAATCAAGCATCTGCAATTGGTGGTTCTACCAGCACGGTTGAGGGCGAGGATGTTTTTGTTGTCGGCGGACAAACAAGAAGCAAGTTCTACTCCAGCAAGAGATTCATCGATGACAAAGTCCACTGTGTTTCTGGCAGCACCATGAAAGCTTGCATGATAATTCCAGGCACCGCTTATGAAACTTCTTCGGGCGGTCCATTTATGAGAGATATCGATACCAACCCAGTTGGAACCTACACAGGGTTGTATTGGTATATGAATTCCGGTCACATAAAAACGGAAGATTTCCGAACCGGTCTTTTTGGTCCATACGCATGCCAATTTTCTCGATCTGGAACTCCATCCGGAGACCAGGACTTCTCGTTCTGGGGCGGGTTATCTATCACTGGATATGTTCCCGTAGCTAGCCGAGGATATGTCAGTGGTACCGCCAGTGGGATTGCAGCAGCCTCATTCCCTATTGTGGTTCACTGGTATAACACAGCTGCTCAATATTGGGCGACCGCAGCTTCTTCAACCAGCAAATACACATCTCCAGCAATGAAGCCCGGAACGTACACCATGATCCTTTACCAAGGCGAATTGAAAGTTGCAACCGCCACCGGAGTTGTGGTTACAGCTGGTGCAACTACAAGCAAGAACATTGCAAGCACATGGACAACACCAGCAACGACTCTCTTTCAAATCGGTGACTGGGATGGGGCACCAACCGGGTTCCGAAATGCTGCAAACCAACTCCGCATGCACCCAACCGATTCCAGAATGTCAGCATGGGGACCACTCACTTACACCGTTGGCTCTTCTTCTCTCAGTGGATTCCCAATGGCTGCAGTCAAGGGAGTCAATGACCCAGTTACCATAACTTTCACTCTTACCGCTGCTCAAGCTGCTGCTGCTGCCACTCTCAGGGTTGGTACCACTTTGTCCTTCGCGGGAGGAAGGCCATCAGTTATTATCAACTCCAAAGCCGGAACCAACCCAGCAGCGCCAACAACCATTGACTCTAGAGGACTTACTCGGGGTGGTTACCGAGGTTATGGAAACATTTATGACTTTGCTATTGCGGCAGGTGGATTGGTCACAGGCACCAACACGGTAAGAGTTCCGAAGAAGTAATGACTCGTTACTGTGCTAATGTTTATTTTCAATTAGATCACAATCAGTGTCGTTTCTGGATCAAGTGGGACTGGGTTTCTCAGCCCCAACTTTGTAAGTGCTTCGTTGTTCTCGATATCAAACCCCGCTAACATTTTCACCAGATCTTCGATGCTGTCCATCTTTTCAGATAAAGCCACACAAATCAAGTGGGTAGCAAACAAACCTTCAAGGTTCTTTTCAATAAAATATTCGTACATATTACTATTTATACCTGTATATATTCAAACCTTAAATTAGACATCGATCTAGTAACAAATAACTTACACTTAATTTGTACAAAGAGCAAGATGATGTGATTTTCTTATGGCAAGGAATACTGTAATATTACATTCATGTCCAATAGAAGACTCTCGTGGTGGAAAAGAATGGTGTAATAATATTCTGTTAATACAAAAATCACAATATGAACAGGATGGGCACTATGTGAAAAACAGCTCATAAAAGTTAAGGAAAATTGAAAAGCTTACTATTAATTACCTCCAGTTTTGTCTACTGTGTATGGCCCACGATGCCTCTTACCCACAGAGTACAGACGGCAAATTACAAGGCAAGTCAATTCACCGTAAAAAAATAAGAGCAGGAATATGCTGATCCTAATTGGTCGCATCAGCCACAGTGTGGCTTGGTTCGGTTTTCCTCCAAAACTTCCCCTTGCAAAACCCCCAGCTGTTTTCCGCCACAACGCGTCTTCCACCCGAGTTTCGGAAATAACCTGGAAATCCTTCTCAAGATCTGTCTCACGCTTTAGCGGGGAGACCTTCTTGATCTATTCAGATGGCGCAACCAGGGGCAGTACTCGATGAGAGTCGCGACCAACCCCGCGACTTTCATCACCCATACACGCCTTACGATATACAAGAGACTTTCATGAGTACCGTTTATCAAGTGCTAGACGAAGGCAAAGTTGGCATCTTGGAAAGTCCTACCGGTACCGTATGTCTTTCACTTAGGGGTTTTCAGGGGTTTTCAGGGTTATTCATAATGGGTGGATTCTCCTTTTCGATGAATTCATTTCAAGATAAGAGTTTCGTTTGTTTTCTGGGGTGCTCACAATTCGCATAGGGAAAATCGTTAAGTCTGATATGTGGTTCCTTGACATGGTTACGCGACCATAAAAGAAAGGCCTTTGAAGGTGGCTTAGACTGGGGTCCGAATGGTGATAATGCCAGCTTCCCCTTTGCATGAATCTCTTCTAATTATTATAGATTCGAATGAACCAGACTGGATTGTGGCGCAAACCAAGGCCAGGAAACGCAGGGAGATGCTACGATCTCGGGAAGAATTGGAAGAACGGCTAGCAAAAATTAGAGCGAAGGAAAAAGCACAGAAAGTGAAGTATATCAAAGGAGATCAGAGCTTCAAGAAACGGAAGACAAATGCTGAAGCTGATGAGAAGGATGATGACGAGGAGCAGTTTGTTTTGGAAGATTACGAGAGCGATACAGAGCATAGTGGTACTAAGACCAGGGGAGATGGGACGTATTCTGCTGCTACCTTGGAGCTTATGTCGAAACTTGGAATGGGACCTAATACTTTGAGGCCGGAGGAAGAGGAAGAGGAAGATGAGATCAAGGTATTTAATTCAGGGTACGAATACGCTCATGCTAATTCAACAAGATATTCTACTGCTCTCGAACCCATTCTCAATTGACGCAATTCATCAACGAACTACGTCGCATCAAGCTTCCAGCAGCTATCGCAAGCAATGAAGCCGACCAAGGGCTACAAATTGAAGACTTGAAGCACCTTACTCTTGGGTCACGAAAGAACCTCTGCATTAATCCCAAAGTCAACAAGCTCAACTCAGTGGCTGCAATCAACGATCGATGTGCGGAATTACAAAAGTCCGGAACTGCTCAAGAACACAAATGTCAATTTATTCCCAGTAAGGAAAATCAACCCCTTGTAAATGATTTTCGGGATCACGCTCTGGCAAGCCTTCGAGATATTGAAGACATGGCTACCCTCGGCAAGTCAATCAATATTTGCCCTTACTACGCATCAAGAGCAGCAATTCGGCCAGCAGAAATTGTGACATTGCCATATCCACTTCTACTTCAAAAGAGTGCCAGAGAAGCCTTGGGAATCAGTCTGAAAGGACATGTCATCATCATTGACGAGGCTCATAATTTGATGGATGCTATATCAGGTATTCATGGGATTGAAGTCAGTCTCAGGCAATTGAAGACTGCAAAAGGACAACTTGGAACCTACTTGCAAAAATTTCGAAATAGGCTGAAGGGTAAAAATCGAGTTTATGTTACACAGATTGTGCGGGTTATTGATTCTTTGGCGGGATACTTGGAGAGTAGAGTTCCACTTCAGGTAATTGCCATGCTACACCGCAGATGACAACTACTGCTAACAAAGCTATAGCAAGCGGACGGGATCGTTTCAGACAAAGAGCTACTCACCGGAAAGGCCGTTGATCAAATAAACTTATTTAAGTTACTTCGATACCTCCAAGAAAGCAAAATCGCGCGGAAAGTTGAAGGATATCTCATCCACAAGGAAACATCTGAAGCCCAAGCCCAAACTCCCAATATCAAAGGACATAAACTCCCACAGCCAAAACGTGATACTGCATCAACTCCTGTCCTTCATCATGTCGCCTCCTTACTATCCGCACTCACCCACCCCTCAAAAGAAGGACGTCTCTTCTTCAACAAATCCTCAATTCCATCAGAGCCAGACCTAATAACCCTCAAATACCTCCTCCTCGATCCTTCAACCCACTTCCAGGAAATCGTCTCGGAAGCGAAGGCAGTAATCCTTGCTGGTGGAACGATGTCTCCCTTCTCGGACTACACATCCCATCTCTTCCCCTATCTTCCTTCACCATCCATCACTACCCTCTCATGCGGTCACGTAATCCCAAAGTCGAACCTCATAGCTTGGAACCTCTCTCGCGGGCCCTTGGGACATGAATTTGAGTTCACGTTCAAACACCGAACCAACAACCAAATGATCAACGAACTAGGACTTTCAATCCTAAATATCTGTTCGATAGTACCAGATGG
Source organism: Hymenoscyphus scutula (assembly GCA_001399465.1). NCBI lineage: Eukaryota > Fungi > Ascomycota > Leotiomycetes > Helotiales > Helotiaceae > Hymenoscyphus > Hymenoscyphus scutula. Next base: position 35,542 of record LKTO01000032.1, on the reverse strand, counting down.
CGTGGTAGTCTTTTTCCCGAGTTATAATTACCTTTCCTCCATTGTCGCGCAGTGGTCTCAACCTTCAGCAACTCCGAACACGCAAACCATCTTCCAAAGACTCAACGCCAAAAAACCAATCTTCACAGAGAAAAAAGAGGCTTCCGTCGACAGCGTCCTCACAGAATACGCCCAATCCATCGACCTTAAGAAAGGCGGTCTCCTCCTCTCAGTCATCGGTGGAAAGATGTCTGAAGGAATAAATTTCTCTGATCAACTGGGTCGTTGCGTTATAATTATAGGCCTTCCATATCCTAATCTACATACCGCGGAGTGGAAGGCGAAATTGGAATATATTCAAGATTCTACCATATCCCGTCTTTCTATCTCGAACCCTGAGATGACCGCACAGGAAAAGACAAGGAGGGGAAAAGAGGAGGGAATGCAGTTTTATGAGAATAGTTGTATGAGGGCAGTCAATCAAAGTGTTGGGCGGGCTATTAGACATAAAGGTGACTTTGCGGCTATTGTTATGGTTGATAAACGGTATGAGGGCAAGGGTGTACAGGGGAAGTTACCTGGCTGGATTAGGGAGGGGTTGATTGAGGGGGCGGGGGGCAAGAAGTTTGGGGCGTTGATGGGAGGATTAGGAAGTTTCTTTCGAGGGAAGAGGGGAGGCATAGTGGCATAAACGAAGAGAGGGGGATGTTCTTGTGGGAGGTGGTAATTGTTTAAGGCAGTCTCAGATTATGGGTTTTGGGGGTTATAATGTGACATTAGCCAGCATTATTTTGGGGTCAGTTGAACGCATAATCTGTAACTTCACGTAGTTCGGAAGAAAATGAAACTGAACTGGGAAGTATGGTAGGAGCAGACATCATGAGATACGGAATTTGATTTCTGTCGAAAAACTCATCATTGACAATTCTCATCTCTTTTCTCTTGTTTCCATACTCTTTTTCCCATGTGACTTAATACAACCCTAACCCTAAGTTTAGTTCTCCTCAGCTTTCTAAGAACGATGTGTAATTGAGCGTGCGATAGAATGGTTTAGGATGTATGCTGTGCAGTGATAGTGCCAAAGCCTGCTCATTCAGTATCACATTTTGCTTGAGTTTTATTGGTATGTTTCAACCGTATTGTGTAAGGAACACAAGGACGCTACATATAAAATAGTCATTTTTCCCTACTGAAAAACACCCGTAGAAGGGAACATGTTGACTTGTTTCGGTTTTTCGTTCGAAAGGACCATGTTCAATAATTCTTCCCGCTTTTTAGCCAAAGTTATAGCAAATACATGCTGAGCACCCAACCCTTCACCCCCAATTGAATGGACGGCTTCCCAGAGCTCGTTTGCGGTTTGTATCGCTTCTTCGATCTTTCCTTGCGTTTGGTAACATTCTATCAAGAACCACAACGCCTGAATTCGATCAAGATGTTCCCCGTCCTCACGTCTTGAACCTTCATACCTATGACGTTGAATCACTGCCTTGAGAATTTCCTCTGATTCTTCGTATTTCTCTTGACGAAAAAGAGCCACGGCGAGAAACGTACGTCCGATGAGTACCCCCAAATGATTGTCGCCAAGATTTCGCTCTGCGACAGGGAGATCAGCACGAATGATAGCTTCTGCTTCTTCAGACCTCTTTTGCGCAATCTTTACTCTGGCCATGACCAGTTTCGCCATGAGTGTCCAAGGATGTTCCCTTCCGATTTTTTTCTCCCGCTCTTCAAGTAGCTCTTTTGCTGAATCATGGGCTATTTCGAGATTTCCAAGACCCAGATGTGAAGAGGCTAAATGCTCCAGAGCCATCAAAGTTTCCAAATGCGATCGTCCCAGTGTTTTCTTTAGTCCCTCAAAAGCTCTTGCATGAAGTTCCTTGGCTTCATTCCAAAGGTGGTATTTCTGAAAAACACAACCAAGATGATCCACTGCACTCAATGTATCTTTGTGGTCTGGTCCCAAGACCTCCGTCAAACCATCTATTGCTTGTTCATGTAAGATTCGTGCTTCTCTAAGTCGTGATTGCAAAAAGCAATTTTCTCCTAATACATCGGTCATCTTGAGGGTTACAGGGTGCTTATCACCATAGAGCCCCCTGCATGCATCCAATGCTTCTCTCAATAATGTTGCGGCTTTGTTGTTCCGCGCTTGTAGTCCATATGTGCGACAGAGAAGACGTATACTGCCTATGGTCCTCGGATCTTGCATTCCTAGATTATCGCACGCATATTCCTTGACTGGCAACTGGAGTTTTTCCGCTTCATCCCATTTGCCCGCTTCCATGTATACCAGACTGAACTTCGCCCATTCCAAGGGTTGTATTTCGACTGAAGATATGAGAGGAGCGAGCCAGGAGGCGAGCCATGAATTCTTCCTCCCTTTTTGATTCTCCTTGATTCGTTCACGAATACTTTTTTGTGCTTTTCGTACATTCTCGACATGGGGAAAAACTTCTCTTCTCAATCTCTCATCTGACCTCGCGTACGCTGTCGGTGGTTCAAAAAACAGGCATGATGCCAAAGTTGTAGAGGCTACTTGACACCATAGAGCTTGCTCTCCAGTGCTTGTCTGCGGTCTCTCTCTTACCCAAGTATGTACCAATGGATGCATTCCGTAACTATCAGAGTCGGTATGATAGGTTAACATACCCATCTGGACAAGAAATGTCAATGCCGTCCTCAGCCTGTCCTCGTCAAAGGGCATTTGTTCATCATCCCGTAGCACAGCTGGAAGTACAGGGACACTGTTGGCCCTTTTCCAGTGTTCGATATATCCAACGAGTAAAGAGCGAAAGGTATCACTCCACGTCTTACTTTTCGCCTTCGGTGAATTGATTGTTTCGGAGTTCTTCTCAATTTCTATTGCCGCCTCCCGTTCTCGTCTGGAGTTCTTGGCTGCTGCGACCAGAATTTCGACCCCTATATTTTCCCAATAGAAAAAGGAAAAAGTTTTCAATAATTGAACACCATCTTCTGAAGTTTCTGTCTTCTTGGTCTCAAGACCAAGATACACGATCTCCCATGTAGAATAGACATTCATGTTGGCATTTTCGTCTCCACGATAGCCAGAGATACTCCGAGACCTTCGAATTCGAGTCCAGCTCCGTCCATAAAACTCGAGGTAATTGCCCAAGGAGCATAGGCCATCCAAAATGGCTTTTCCGGCATGAATAAGCGCAAGTGGTAGAAACCCTAATGCCTCCGCGATTCGAGCTGCTGAAGATCTGGCTGGCAATTCCCATGGGATAGGCTGAGCAGCGGCTTTTAATAATAGATCGCTAGCTTCGTCGGTTTCTAATTTTTCAAAATGATAGTACCTTGCTCCAACGGTACCGTGTATTTTATTTGAAGGATTGCGAGTTGTCATCAAGATCACACCTCGCTCACCACCAGGGAAAAACCGGGTGACATCTATTTCAGGATTATCGGCATTGTCAATGAGAAGCAACCAAGGATGTTGCAGAGATGAAAGCCAGTTCTTCGCGGCGTTCTCGTTGGGTTCAGCCCCACCCATTTTGGCGATCCTGGAGAACGTATGTCTGGAGGTTTCGTAAGAGCTACCGTCTATCCAGAAGATGCCCCAGAAGCTAGTTGCTATTATTTAAAACCAGATCCGCTGTTTCATGAAAGCATTACTTACTGTTCTCTGTTGTCTTGCGCGAACTTGCAGCAGAACTGGGTCTTACCGGACCCCCCAAGACCATGAATCACAAATCGCTTCTGAGAGTGGCTATGTTGCTGGGGCGTCGCGACATCCAACATATGTTTGAGTTCCTTCAGTTGAACATCGCGGCCAGTGAAGATACTACTGACGGTTTGAGGTAGATCAAAATGCTGGTTGATGGATATACGCGAAGCTATGGCCTGTGCGGAATCGATGGAGTTTTGAAGCTGGACGTTGAGCATTATTAGAACTCGACATTTTGAAGGGGCTGGGTTTCAGAACCCACATTTGCGCTCTCGGCGGAGCTGAGATTGTTGAGTTTGCGACGAAGGAATTGCATTTGATATTGAAGAGTTGAATTTTGCCTTTGCATTCTGTCCAGACTGCCGACAGCTTGCTCGCTAGAAGAAGAAGATTTGCGCGTGTACACACTACCATTATTTAGCCCTTTCGCCGCAAAACTACTCAATCACTAACTTACACGCTGAGTGCACTTAACAGCATTTGGAGCCCGGCTTGGTAGCTCGAGAGGTGATGACGAACGTCGACATATTCCTTCTCCTTAGATTCTCTCCTCAGTTGTTTTTTGATGCCATCCAACTTCCCAGTAACCCTGGGTCCATGTTTGCCCACTACCTCCTTCAGTAAGATTTCCATCATTTGAGCCGTATCTCGACATTTCTGCAGAAGGCTAGCTAATTGTTTCCATAAGTTTTCCGCCTCGGTTGTTTCTTCAAACGGAGACCCTGGAGTGTAATCATGATTGGCTTCCCACAACGCTTCGATGGATTCGTTCACGATGATAAGGGTATGTATTTCTTGGGATAAGGCTGAAATTTCTTCCTCGACTTTTCCCGCCGATTCTTCGATGCGTTTAAGATATTGAATCACCCGGAATGAAACATCCAACAGCCCGGTAGTTCCTGCGAGAATCGAGAAGGGGTCCATTGTCTAGGAAGTAACATTGTTCCATGGAGTTAAAAAGAAAGATCATGGCTGGACAAAGGATAGAGGCATAAATCTTGATCGTCAGGAAAGGTTGCAGCCTTCACGAATTCGTGTTACACTGCTTTAAAACCGACGTGCTAGCCTAGCAGCGGCTCAACTTTTGGCCGCTTCCCCGCGCCTCCTTTTGACCTATTTAACCTGGGAACTTGGCGGTAATTTAGAGCCAACGATAAGGGATAAGCTACCGCTTGTGTAACCCCATGAAAGCAGACATCCCACCGACCTTCCTCTTTCGTATAGGGGGGAGGGTGTAAAAATGCAGCCTCTCACCGATTCTTTTTATACCTACTGCAGAACGTGAGAAATGGGCCCCATTGGGCCAAGCACAATCCCTAGCGTTTCGAATAGCAACCAGCACAAATTCTTTCCAATTCAAACTCCTTCACAAGTACAACCATTCCGCTTACAAGAGTCCGAAATCACAACCCGTCGCTATCACAATGATCATCACAAATGGTGCCTTTGCCTGGGGGACCGAATTGAATCTTCGACTGGGTTTTCTAACGATATTTGTGGCATACATCACATATGCCCTTGTACAAAAACAAAAAGAAAAGAAGGTACGGATGGCTGAGAAATTTCATCATATGAAAGATTCAGACTTTGCTAACGTTTACCTAAATCAGAACGAAAAACTTTTCAGTGAGCAGCATGGTTGCAGAGAATTAAAGAACCGACTTCCTTACAAATGGCCTGGTGCTCTTGATATTTTCAAGATGCAATACGATGCACTCATGGCTGGAAATCTGCTAGACGTGCAGAGCAAATATTTCGAAAGCACGAAAGTTGGCCAAACCTTCGAAATCAATCTGCTTGGCCGAGTTGGCTACTTTACAACAGACCCACGAAATATTGAGGCCATTGTTGCAACACATTTTGAAGGCAAGAGACAACACGATGGTAGCTGCCTATAACTATTGCTATTCTGACAGCTTTCTTCCTAGATTTTGGGATGGGATCTCGGAGAACCGGTTTGTTTCCCATGATTGGGGAAGGTATCTTTACGCAGGATGGACACCGTGTAAGTTGACAAATAAGTCATCCCATTTCTCAGTGATGAACCTCAATTCCTCCTCGAACATCAGTCATGCCACAGAACTCACATCTAAATGTTTCTTCGTAACCCAGTGGAAGCATTCCCGCGAGCTACTACGGCGCCAGTTTGCTCGCATTCAGTACCAAGATGTGAAGGTATTTGAAGGCTCCATAAGCAACATGCTAGATTCACTGGCATCTTCAACTGGTGTCGTGGATCTACAGCCTGAGTTCTTTCGCTTCACACTATCCACTACGACTTCGCTTCTATTTGGGGAGCCCTTTGCTGGTCTCACCCCCAAGGATCATGAAGACTTTGCTGAAAACTTCGACTATACCTCCCTTATTTCCGCTATGCGACTACGCCTAGCAGATCTTTGCTTCTTGTATACCCCATCAAAATTTAGGAAAGCATGTGTGCAGGTAAAAGAATATGCCACGCGCTATGTGGACAATGCGTTGGAAGATAAGAACGAGAATGGCGAAGAATCAGCCCTAAAACGGCATCCTTTTATTCTAGATCTTTTCAGCGAACTCAAAGATCCTGCACTGGTGCGCGATCAACTTATGAATGTTTTGATAGCAGGCAGGGATACCACTGGCTGTCTTCTATCGTGGGCCCTGTCAGTTACATCTTTTCCACACACTCTGTGAAAATTATTAACCCACAACCACAGTTACCTCTTGGTTCGCCACCCAACGAGTCTCCAGCGCTTGCGCCAAGAAATAGACTCGACTTTCGTCAACGGGGAACCTGTAACAAGACCCCTCATTAATAAAATGAGTTATCTCAAGTGCGTTCTAAACGAGAGTAAGCCAGAGGTCTTAGTTTGTGGTAAATTTTCAGGCTCATAATCTCTTCTTCTAGCAAACAGACTGTACACCCAAATACCGTTCAATTTTCGGGAATCAAACAAAAATACTTTTCTTCCTCGAGGTGGAGGCTCAGATGGAAACTCACCTGTTTTCATCAAAAAAGGATCCGGTATTGGTTTCTCTCCCTATCATATGCATCGCTCTAAGGAGATATATGGCGAGGATGCAAATGAATTTCGCCCAGAACGATGGGAGGGTACTGAACTAAAGAATATCGGGTTTGGATTCATGCCTTTTCATGGTGGCCCAAGGATCTGTCTTGGTAGTAAGTTGGATCCGAAAGACTACGGAATGGGGTTACTAATGACCACATCTAGAGGATTTTGCTCTGGCCGAGGCCTCATACGCAATCATTCGTTTCCTACAGGCTTTCCCGAATGTGAGGCTACCACCCAACTTTCCGATTGAGCAAAGCGGGAAAGAAAAGCAAAATTTTACCATCGTGGTCTCGAGTAGGGATGGCTGTAAAGTATTGTTAGATTAAAATCCAAACCTCAATGGGCATCACTCGGGTATTGTATGAGATCTGTAAGGTGCCCCCATCTCACAAAGGTTCGTAATTTTTTTTTTTGGCAGTATGAAGTTATACCCAAGCTCCCTGTCCTCGGACCAGCCCAATGCTATTCTCCCCAGTTTGAATGACTAAGCTAGGTCCATCTGAGCGACATAAACCAGGAGTTGGAAGACTATTCCACCTTTCGACTATTTTGCACGGCATGACTGAAGCTCCTGCCTTAAGCGTGACCGCAGTGCTTTCAAATGTCACAAATATACTTCACTTCCCTCCGGCTATTCAATTATTTGTGGCACCATCGCCCACCATAAAGGCAAATCTTGATGGAAATTTCGCACAGGAATCCTAGCTTCGCCAATGAGTTTAACTACGAATTCCTAAAGTGAACGTTTCTAAAAACAGCCCTCAGATTTTCCTAAATTTGCAAAAACTTTGAGCTCCACCCTAAAAGTCCTTTTACACAAATTTGAACTGCTCCCACAGTCCATATCCCTTCAACTCCTTTCCTCCATTCACAGCCCCAACCAAACTTCCACCCCAACGACTGTATATAGGAGCTGCACTTACAATAGTACTAGCTATTGTCAAATTCGCATTCAAAACTCCCTCATGACCCAAATCCAACTCAAGTGTATAGGCCTTGGGATCAGGACTCGCTACACTTGGGGGATACAATGAGTCAATGGGCCGGACTTTGAGGGAAGCAGCAGTACAAGAGGCAGTAATGATTCGTCCATTCTTTGAAGCGTAGGCGGATACGTATTCTGAGCCATTCAAAGAGAGACCATCGAGCCAGACGATTTCGTAGGGTCCGATGCGGGCGTGGCCCCAGTACCAGGAGGCTACGTTTTGTTGGAAGGGTTGGTCGGACCAGTTCTAAAAGGTCCAAGTTAGTAAATAATTCCACGAGAGCATGGTGGGAGCAGTGCCTTGTCGTGATATGCAGCACCCTTGAATTTAAGACGACTTCCTCCAATTTTCCAATCGATTTCTGCGTCCGCATCAGGAATGGCATTTCCCCAGCCAATGTGAGGAGCCACGATCATGGTCTTGCCAGGTTGGTCTGGGCTACATGGATAATGAGCTGGCGAGTTTGTTTTGAGAGAAAAGGTTCCCTTAATTCCGATCGTTGGGTTGTCAATTGTGACTTTGTAAGATGAAAGGTCTGGAGAGCCTTTCCACGATATTCCAGTTCCTACCCTGTATTTGAGGTCAGTCGTACTCAAGATTGTATTCCAAATTTCAAGGTTCAGTCATTATTTGAGAGGAGTGGTATATGATGTTTCCACACAGTCTGAACCCAAAATCACTTCGACAAACGGACTTACCATTCACCAGAACTACCACTCCCAACAGTCTTAACGATGGCCTTTTCCGCATTCAAATTATGACTTCCCAAAGTGCCATTTTCAAACCGGTAATTGAGTACGATACTAGTCGTAACATTTGGACTTGAAAGCAATGGGAATGCAGCATTGGCAGTAGTGAAGAAAATGACCGTCACAGCACTCTTCGAATCCGCGGAAATGGCATCAAAATACCACCAATCGAAGGAAGTGTTGTTTACAGCAGATAGTTGAGGAGAGTCGATTCCATATTTCGTAGAGATGAAGTTGGCTGTTATGGGTCCTGTTGCTAATTGTGCTGGGATTATTTTGGTGGTTGTTGGTTGGTAATCCCTGGGAAGGATGCCCGGGACTGCTGCTGAGACCGCAACAGCGGAAGCAAGGAGAGAGGAGAACTTCATGTTGGGAGGTTGAAGAAAGGATGAAGTGCAAAAGTTGCCTGTAATTGAAGGGAAGGGTTAATATTCTTGTTTGTAAATATTAAGATTGGGTGTCGCGGAGTTTCGGGCAGTTAGACGGGTATAAGTTGATTCCGTCCCGACTCGGATAATGTTGGTGAATGTCAGGAGAAACTTCTATGCCCTAAATCCAATTCAGACTTTGAAATGTTGTGCCGTGCCTACATAGAAACTCAATATTGATGAGGTGAGATTTCTGAATCTGGGGTGAGGCTCACCTTGATGGCTTTCCCGTCAACACGCGTATGGCTCACCAGCTTTAAACATAAAGTGAGAAAGGATCGCCACGCGGTGTGGCGTTGAGAGTATAAAAGCCCCTTGTCAATACTACCCTCCATATGCACAAATCAATATTGATTACCCAATGATGGTCGGATAATGATAGGCAATTGCATATATTCGCTTAACTTGAACCGGATAGCTCACCGCGTGGCCGGGAGAAAACCTGCAGTGCAGGGTGTATGTACTGCTTACACTCCACATTGCTGTTGACGGATTTGAAGGTTTGAACTCGTGCGAAAGCTTTCCATGGCGCGAGGAAATCTTGTTTTCTGTAAATGCCAAGGGACTCATTTGTCCACTGTATGAGGGCAGTATTTCCCAAGCAATTTGTAATGAGCTATTGTGTTCCGCCGAGTGGGAGGGTAGCGTTTCCTTCCCTCTGGACATAGATTTGGACACCATGAACTTTTGGTTATCTAGCTATCAAGTCGCATCTCACAAATCATACTTGAAGTGTGACTGCTGCCACTTTCTTTTGAGCTGTCTTTTCACTGAACTGAAAACCATGCTATAAGCTTATAAAGACACGACCTTTCGCGGTTTCGTGCAATCCCTTCTCGAAAGGACCCCTCACAAAATTGGGAATACCACATAGGCGAGAAAAACCTCGGGATTTACGGTGTGCTGATACAGGGGGGTTCGCAGATATTCGCCCGACCCTATTTTTACACCAAAATGCACCTAGAATAAGTTTAGTTCATTACTTTACGTCAGGTACAAAGACCCTTTGAAACTCAGCATTTAGACTATTTAGAAGAACTAACTAGTAGTCCTTTATAATAGAAATAATGTAGAGATATTGTGTAATACGTTATCTTAGGTCAAAGGTAGGTAGAGTCGGGAAAACACCGGATTACACCAAAAATAGGCGAAATTTAGTGTTATTTGAGATACGTCCTACCTTATACTAAAAGAAAAAACAGAAAAAAAAAGGCAAGAAAATAAATGAAGCGTTTCAAGTAAGTATTATCTAAACTTGGAGACATATCACATAGAACTTACATTAAATAATTAGCGTAGAATATATACTAGAGTTTTAAAAGGGGTAACTTTGAGTGGTTTTTGGTGTAAAAATGGGACCGGGCGAATATCTGCGAACCCCCACTATAAGACCAAGTAAGCCACAAGTAAAATTGTCTGAAAAGCGTTACAAAAAAGATATTCCAAGACCAAATCGATCCTCGTAAGTGAATTGATCATTTTACTGGGAGATTCCCAGGTAAGTTTTGCCCAATGAAGAATATTGTTCTAGAGGAATCAGAGGAATCAGAGGAATCAAGTAATCAAGTAATCAAGTGTTCGATTCTCCAAGGTCTTGTAAAACTACAATTATTCTCAGATAGTTTCGTACAACAAAGGTAGACCTACCTAGGTATTCGCATTGTAATGCGCACTTCTCTTAATAAAAACGCCACTGGAATGACATCGGCACCTCACTTAAATAAGCAGAGAAACAAAATTTAGTAAATTTAAAGGGCGCAAAAATGATACAGACACGCAATAGAGCTGGGGGAAGCAATTTCGCAACATGGGTTGTCGGAGATACCAGCTGTCCAGAAAGAAACGACAAGAGGGAGGAAGAACGAGGAAAATAACACAACCATCCATACGCATCGTATCTATTCTCAGCCCCACACCAAAAAAGCCCGATAATGACAAGAGAATTGCTTTCGAAAACAAACTCGCTGTCGATTCCAACATCAACAGCCGGCAAACTCTACTTCAAGTATTAATTGAAGTCCTGGAATCTTTCTTGTAAAATAGGAGAGATATCTATATGTCTGCCGGAGTATGGACTCACCTATCGGCTGAGGTGAAGAGACGAGAATGGCATCGCATTGTGGTCAGCGTTGCAAGTTGTAGAGAAACCTCGGAATCAATCCTCCTTCCTAGATTTAAAGGCAGGAAACGCAAGGAGAGGATGACTCAAGACTGAAAACATCTTTTGTAACGCTCCAGATGATGAAATTTTTAACACAAAAATGGAAAAGGGACAAAGGCTAAGAAGGAAGAAAATAAAAACAAACTTGACAAATACACCAGCACACACACCCTAGCTTGCAAGCAAGGCTCAATTTAAAAACTCAATATAATACGATCTAAAAGAATCATCTATCATGGGTATCATGGATGTCAAACCGCCAATCCTCTATACTCCGCTAAAAAAAAATAAACCCCAAAAAGCCCCTCTCGTACTCCATCAAAACACCGCATCCCATATTATATAACACCCCAACTTTATCTTCCTCTGATAGTCATGCAATATTCACAGCCACTCCTTCTCCTCCTCAATAGCAACATTATCCGCATACTTCCGAATATCACTAACGACATTCTCCCCAATCTCATCACCCTTTCCAGCCGCAACTCTCAGAATCAAATCATTCAGACTCTGTCGTCCCAGAATGTCCACATGGTCACCAGTATTAGGACCTCCGCGGGGGCTGAATCTATCAGGCTCATGAGGCATCTCGTAAACCTTAATTTTCACACCCGCAGGATTGTATCGATGCATGTTCCACCCTTTATTACACATGTATCCCAAAGATAGGAGGTTGACAGTTCCGTCGCCTTCTCCAAGGACAACGCCGTGGTCGATGTTGTCCTGCATGAGAGCTGTATCGATGGTGATATTTAGGGAGGAGAGAGGGGACTCGGATTTTCGGTAGAAGTAGGAACGTTCTGCTGGTTTGCCGATTCCTGGAAACTTATTAGCGAAATTCCACTTTGCAGTATAGGAATTGAAAGGGGGAACATACCATAAAAGCAGTAGATCTTCAAATTAGGCGCAAGGGGAAGTCTCGTTTCCAGTGGATTGATCCATTTCCTTGGGTCTTTCTCGTTGGCATCCACTTCTGCAGTGGTATGCGCAACACCCGTAGAATATGCTCCCTTGACCTGCCTCGCATACCACGGTTCCGTGACATTGAAAAGATAAGACATGCTCTCCTCCACAGTCATATTCCTCGATGGTACCGAGCCATTTTGGTATTTGAAATTCAAAAAAGGGCCGAAACTGACATTCTGCCCTGGAAGATCATCTGGTGCCCAAGTGGAGTTTCCCCATATTGTGTTTCCACCGATGGGAAGCATGGAGCTGATTCCCGGCATAGCTCTGAATAGTTCCGCCCTTTCTTCTCGACTGAGAAATTTTTCGAGACCGTAAACAGCGAAGGCGTTTAGTTGCGCTGTGTCCTTCATTTCGCCAGACAGGACGGCTGGTAGTCCTTTCAATGCGCCCAGCATGCAACCTGAGATGTTGATCCAAGAATCGATATGTTCGTCCACCCAGCTATCACCTCCTCCGCCCCCAGATTCTGCAGCCACCCAGTGGAAGAAGTAGAAAAGAACTTGACTACCCATGGAATGAGAAATAAAGACCACTTTTTTGTCAGAGACCTTCATTGCCATCTCAATATACATCTTCAGCCTCGTAAAATACTGATCCCTCACCTCCAAATTCGGATACGAAAGTCTCCAATCATATGCGGCCGTAAAGCTATTCGTAGGATCATACCCAATCGTCGCCAAATTCTCCAAAATCTTATTCCAAATCCAATATCCAGTGATAAAAAAGTCTGCCGCGTCAAATCCTTGAGCGGCCCTCAATTTAATCCCTCCAGGCGGATCAAGACCCGTATCCTTATCCAGCATAATATGTCTCTTCCAGCCTTGTTTATCTAATGCCAGAGCACGCATCATAGTCCAACTCCCCCAAAGCCTCTTCCGAAAATATTGTCTACTCGCATTCGCCGTCCCCCAACTCTCCAAGCCCGTCGATATAACTCCCGGAACCATAATAACAGGATGCTTCGCCCTCACACCCTGCGCCAGCAGGTTTAGACCTACGGAGAAAGAATCGTAATTCGTAGCTTCCCGTTCGCCCTTTGCCAAGTCTCTGGCATCTTGCATGAATGAGGCGGGGAGGATGTCCATTAGAGAGTCCATGGATAACTCTCCAAATTCGGGGAATTCTATAAGGTCGGATCTGCCGGCGAAGATTCCTGCCACGACAATTCCAAAGAGGCCGCCGAGGGCGAAAATGAATCCTGTTCGTCGTTTTCGGGTCTTGGTCTTTTGAGAAGGTTCTTTGAGGATTTTGGAGACGGGCGCGAGGCGGATTTCTTCTGCTTTTGGGGGGGTTTCTTCTCGAGAGGAGTCGGAGGGGGAGTCCCCTATGATGCGGCGGCGGAGGAAGGACATGATGGGGTTCGATGGGTGAGAGTTTGTGTGTTTGTGAAGGGGGAGGGAGGGAGGAGTGAGGAGAGCTAGAGCGAGAGAGAGGAGGGAACCTGCGGAGGGTCAGGACATTGCCCAGCTGGCTCAAGTATTTTTGGGAGAAAGTTTATACAGGCAAAACGCGCTTCACTCGGGAAGAGGCTAGCTACGTAATTGTCACCCGAAGTTGAGAGCACATGATGCCGATGTTTTGCCGGACCTTCTATTGAAATGCCCCTGAATATATAAATCTCTACGCGATGTTTACAACTTGATCCTCAATTTTTCTTCTTCTTTCTTCAATAAGTTTGAGGCAAAATAAGCAATTCTGTTGCGGGAGACAAAAGCAGAAGGTTTTCAATCAGGAGGTCCCTTATCTTCCATTATATACGAATACGACCCGACCCGCTGGACCCGTTCGTCTCTCGATTAGCAAACTCTCGCAACGTCCGACCTTCATAAACACAATCGGAGTCCTTATGACCTCTTGATTTGTTACTTATTTATTGTTACATATGTTGACTTTCTGCTAATTCGTCCTTTAAAGTCTCCTCCGCGGGTCTCTCGGACTTCTTCGGGGGTCTGTGTTGTCCCTCTTTCCTCTCCTTGGATACAATCTCGAAGGCCTCGTCTGGACCTGGCGCGTTTTGCTGCTGTTTCTAGGCGTTCGATTTGGCCATCAAGAATGCTTCGCTCAGCCAAATGGCCTTCATTTTTTGTTGTGTTGCTACCCCTCTGGGTGTGATTTCATCCCGGTCTTCTTAAGGGATGCCCTTCGGTGTTGAAAACATAATCATCCAAGCTCACAATACTCGCATCTTCAAATATAAGATAAAAATACTTGAGCGTTTCCGCCATCCAGAAAGATTCCATACGGTCGGCCTTTGGTGGGTTATCGACCGTACAATCTTCCAAAGTGGTGTGTGCGATATCCGTGGTGGTGTATTTGGTGATGGTGTTGAACATAGTCCACGCTCGTTCGCGCAGTCTTGGGTCGCCAGTGATGCGATAGAGAATAAAGAGAGACTCGATGGCCTCGGGTCTGCTATCGTTAGTCTTTATCCACTTACAAAGTAGACGTAAACTTACCGAAGGAGATACCTTGCATCGTCGACTTTGGCAACACCAGGTCCAAGGCCGTGCAGTTTTATTTTCTCCGCCGCGGACTGAGGACCTTCATAGCTGGCACTGACTGCATCGTGCCATTTCTTCTCATCCCATTTGCACTTCGTTTTGCCCTCACAAGGAATTGTGCGGATGGTCTCGGGCATGATACCAAGTGGCATCACTTCATAACCCCAGAGACAACCTTCAACCAGCTGCCTTCCAATCTCCAGATCAGAGTTATTGTCAAATATCTTGGCTCCAACAGCAACCATTCCCCCAGCAAAGCAACCCAGATGCTGAGCCTGTGGTTCCGTTACAATATTTTCAACTGGTGTCTTGCCATCAGTAACAAGTTTCCCAGCTAGAAGAATATCCAAATTATCCTTTGTCATCGGTCGATAAAATATATTCCTCTTCATAGCTGTCATCGAATACTCATAAATTCTTCGATACTGTTGACTCCCTCCTCCAAGTAACATATGTTGCTATTCCCATATTAGCGTCAAATTCATTTTTCTGATCCCAAATCCCCGGGTGCAAAACAAACCTTGGGCAAATACTCATACAAACTCCCCATCCACCCTCCCAACCCGAAACTCCCATTTACCCTAAAATTTGCTTCCTTCAAATTCACATCCACAGGCCACATGCCCATTAATTTGGTCCTATCCTGCTCCTCCTCAAAAATATCCATCACTCGCTGCACAGCATCAAACCACTTCGCATCACCGGTGACTTGACTCAATCTCGTAAACTCTAGCGTCAGACTTCCTACTTCACTTGCCAGTACACTCTTCTCCGCCTCTTGCTTCTTCCCTTGCATTGCGTTTTTGAAATTCCAATGCATGACGGGGAGACGATTTGGTGTGTCGAATGCTACATACAACATCTCTCCCAGCTCTTTGGCCTTTACCAGAAGTTCTGGATACAGATGTTCGCTGATGTCGTAGGCTGCTAGTAGACCACCGAGAAAACGGATTGTTGTTTGTGAGATGTTGATTTCGCCCAGAGAGCTGGTGCTGAAATCGATCTTCCCGATCTCCTTTACTGCTTCGTCGAATTCCTCTTTTAGATCCATGAGCCAGAGTGTATCTATTCAATATCCCGTCAGTCACTTCTTATTTCCAGGTTTGTTTTTACAAGCCAGCAAAATCTTGAACCATCACTCAACCATGAAATATGAAAACAAGGAAAAGGAAAAAACAAACCAAGAACACCAACCAACCCGCCTTTCCATCCTCCAAAACCATCCCCTCCCTCCCCTGAAATCGGCTTCAACTCATCCCTTCCCCAAGCATGCCCCCGATACCCCTCAAAAGCATGACTAAAATTCCCCCTCACAGCCTCCAACTTCTTTCCCCTTTCCTTCTTCTCCTCCCTACTTTCCCTGTCAAAAACATGTTGAATTCTCGGTATACTCTTCGGTATACTAGTTGGTATGGGAGTAAATGATGTTACTGGATAATTATGTTGTACAGTTGCCCAATCGAATTTCTCCTTGTGGGGATTAGAGGGGAAAGTGTCGGAGGATCCTCCCCCTGAATGTGAATGTTCTTGAGAGTTGAGGATATCTTGTTGCTGAAGTAAATGGTATTTCGAGGACTGACGACTGTTATACGTATCCAGCATCAAGCAAGAAAACACCAGGACTCCAACCAGGAGGATACCTCGCCATCTTGCCAGAGTCGCTACCAACATTCTGTGTCACCCTCCTTAATCCCCTTCCTTTCTTCTCTTATTTTCCCAACCCTCAAATGCGCCTTCTATCGTTCATTGCTTCGTCCATAGTTTCCGTTTGTTGCGTATGTACTCCGTATGTCAGGAGGTGAGGTCGAAATGACGAGGTAAGATTTTATTTTTTGAAGGATCTCGTAAAATTTCTTGTTCAACCAATCCTACGATGTGAATGCGCAGCCTCACACCACCATCACGTAAATACCTGGTTTGCATGGTCTTTGTTTGGTTGCGACGGGATTCATTGGTGCGGGATGAGTGGCGCATGCGGCGGGATGTGCTTACCCTCAGGAGGATGGCTGACTGCATGGGGATGGACCAATTAGGTTGGGTGGCTCGGTTGCCTAAATGGAGGATCACAGGGTGGCTCGCGGTAGACAGTAAAAGTGGCGGGAATTAGCGACCTTATCACCTTTTATAACCAGGACAACTTACCACAACGAGGTCACAAAATTGTATAAGAAATATAAATCAAGGCAGAAAGAGCTAATTAATAATAATCTTTAATCTTGGATATTTTAAGAAGACTTTTGTTGTATTATCCTCAGCTGAAGCTGAAGTTGGTTTTCTATTTCCCGCCACTTTTACTGTCCACCGCGAGGGTGGGTAGGTATCATGTGGTTTTGGAGATGGGGAATGTGAATGGGGTCATTTATCTTTTATAAGGGGGGGGCAGATAGATGAGGAGTTGATAATTTTGGAGTGAAGTCCGCGAATCGGGAAGTCAATATGCGCTAGGCGAAGATACTTAACCATCATAGATCTCTGGGGATAGTAAATTCCAATGGTTTTGCCTCTGCTAAGATGGAAGCTTTATAGGAAAATGCAAACTCCCGAAACTCTCTTTCTTAGTGGTCTAAGAATAAAATGTCGTTCGATTTCGGGGTTAAAACACCAAAGTTGGAAAAACTAACGAAATTTCCACCTTCGCTATGGTAGTGGAAGTTACAGAAGAAACATTTAACGCCCACCAGAAAAAAAAATCGGTAAAAGAGCTATAGAATCCTAATCACTTGGGTAATTTATCACGGAATTTGGAGGAAGGGAAATATCCACCTAAGAACACGAAAAACGATCGACAGTGAAACAAAATTCGATAGCAATTACGATTGAAATATAGACTAGCTTAGATTTTAAGTTCTTGCTACAGATTATATTGGTAATATGAGTTATCGTTCTGTATTTTATTCTTCTCCTTAACCCTTTTCCGACTCAAGAACGAGGGTTCTCTCCACGGCAACCTATTTGTCTTCATTTTCCTAGGACTGTCAATCTCGGGTCTTTGCTCTCTCCGCAAACTTTTTATTGGGGCTCTTCTTGCTATTTTTTGCTGAGAGATATGTGTCCTTGGGATCTCCATCCTTACAAATGATTTAATAGTTTCAAGAATCAAGATGTTGGTACGACCTGGTAGTCGTAAAGGGTGATACACAAACATAATCTCTGTTTGTATTCATTCGTGTATGAAGAGTAAAGGTAAAGAGAGGTGGTACTCTACGAGCTTAAGTATGTGAGTAGCAAGCCACTCACATGACCTAAAGCATGTAGATCCACTAGGCTCTCGTACAAGGTGCTATTCACCAGAATTATATACCGACACAAGATAACACGCAAGCTCCTAAAGACGGAGAGCAAGAGAGGATATCCCGTTGGTTCCTAATCCAAAGTAGCTAGAAAGTAATACTGTTTATATCTGCAGCAGTAATCTCTAGTTTTGTAGTTCAAGTAAGCTCGCTCCAGCAAATTTGCTCCCAGTTGGTCCGGTATTTGGATTGTGTATTTTAGGAATTATGAGGCGGTAAGCCAAATTCAGAGGACTAGTTTAGAAAAAGTAGATTACCTACCAGGAAGACACACTGGACAACCAAAACTTGGAGGCGCACAAATGGTTTCAACAGCAAGATAAAATTCTAAAGCAAAATCCGATTCTTTTCTACAAATCGCAGCCTCTAATTATGTTTCCCT
This sequence comes from Hymenoscyphus scutula, assembly GCA_001399465.1. Lineage (NCBI taxonomy): Eukaryota > Fungi > Ascomycota > Leotiomycetes > Helotiales > Helotiaceae > Hymenoscyphus > Hymenoscyphus scutula. The sequence continues at coordinate 17,353 of LKTO01000032.1, read as the reverse complement.
TTATCTAAGTACCGAGTTACCTGATCGGACCCGCAAGCTCTACTTCTCCAACTCAAAAACAGACAGCGACTTATAAAGAGCCTGCCTGAAACATTATTCTTCAGGATTTTTGAAAGTGAGGAGTATACTTTGTGAGGTAAAGCTGTTGAAAATGAAATACCTCGTTGTGACTTAGACTTCAAGTTGAACTTCGCGCATCTACTCATTCATGAGCATAGAGCGGAAGAACAGGGTTTCAGCTTTAAAGCAAATAGTAATCATAAAACAATTCTTAGGAAGCTATACTACCTAATATATTAACACGGTGTTAGAGGCTCTTCCTCCCAGCTTTAGATCTAACTACTTGACTTTCTTGTTCTCCGCAACCTAGTATAGACTAAATGCAGCTTCGTATGTTGCTGACAGCGAGTACGCCGTGTAAGTAAATCGCCCTTTCGTGTATCCCTATTTTTCGAGTCAAGAAAGTTAACATTAGTAACCCAAAACATCACCCAAAGCATCAAGTCTAATCCTCGCCGCAGCTAAAGCAATTCCATTCTCACTTTCATGTCCAGCTTGAGGGACAATAACCTTCGCTAGAGAATATCATGTCATAGTGGATGGCATCGAGATAACGAAAATAAAGTTATCTTTGACCACCCCCACGCAAGACGTAATGATAGATATCGACATTCGATCCTTTCAAGCCTTCATTTTATATACCTCTTCTCTCGATTGAAAGTATAGCTATGGATGGAAGATAGATACACCATCTCCCTCTTTCTTCATAGCATAACGATAACGGATGAACTCGCGGCATAGATTTTACCTTGAGACACTGCTTGTTTCGGCTTCTGCAATCCTAATATCGACGATGGATGGTTACATGACATGGCCTGTAGCTGTTAAGGATGTTGGTTTTGAGGAATTATTTACCGGAAAACACTCACTAGATTGGGAACATAGTCACAATATGAAATTGAGAAGTGCAAGAGTACCCTGGAGCGAATTGGACGAAGTACAAGAAAATAACTTCCTGGTAGTCGACCATTCCTCTATAGAAATTGGGCGGCCTCTCTCGATCTGTTCTGGCTACTACTACCTCACTGGAAGAGACAGAGCATCAGAATCTCGAAGCGGTATGGTGCGTGCGGTGCCCTGCTCGCTTACATTCACCACACATAAACAAACCTCCATCGGCGACAGACCCCCGCCCCACCTATCACCTATCACACTTAGCCGCACGTACAACCTCTTCGTGTCCCCAAATAAGCGATCTTGTAGCATCGATTCTTGTACGCAACCTTTACCTTAATAAAAACGGGCGGTGGTTGGGCGGTACAAGCGCATGTCGCACCAGCAGCGTGAAGCTTGGGCATATCCTCTAAAACCCTTGAGTGAAGTAAGGGCTTTCTACGGACTCCTCCCTAAGAGGGGTCTTGAGTTTTGCTGTTTTGTTATGCTGAATCATTTTTGTATCTTTTTTGGATAGAGCATTTTTTAGGTGGTGTTGACGCGCGTGGTCGGTTAACGCGTAGGGGGTGGGTTTGCTATTGGCATCTCGAGGCGGGGACCCACGCGTATGCTACCCACGAAGGTGCGCCAAAGTGAAGGAAGCGGTTGGTTTTGCTTTCACGGTCTTCACCGAGGCTCCTCCTGTCTCCAAACTCATTATTGGCTCCGCAGCTGCACAGGCATCTGTGTTAAATGTGGGTTGTTCTGGGTGACAAACCGCACCAGGTGGACTTGGTTTAAGGAGATGTCCAGGAAGTGGTTTGTTGAAGTTTGCCCATTCTATAACACTGGGTCAGTTTTTTAAGGCTGGTGTCGTCTTACATTGTGGTCGGGAGTACGAGGAAATGGAAGTTGCAAAAGCGAGGAATTGGAGGAGATAGAAAAACATGGTCGCGGTAGGGTTATTCATACTCAGGAGTATAATCAATGTATCAACCGACGAGGAAAGAGATTATAGAGATCCTACAGTCTGTGTATATATACCTACCCCCTACCCCACATACCATTCAATGATCATGACTTCTCATCAGCAAAATTGATTGCACTTGTGGATCCTACAAACTCGGAATTAAAGTTGAGATACTCGAGGATATAATAAATAAGGTTAGACTACCTTGAAGGGTTACAGACTTCAGTTGTAGGTAGCAGAAAGATAAAAGAGTTCAGGATAACGAAGGCTAGAAATAGCTTTATGTTCGGAATTCGTGATTAATGAGCCGGGGATCACAGTAAAATATTTGAAGAGTGATTTCTCTATTACTGTAGATATACTTACTTAATGTAATTCTATCGATTTATCAGAGCTCTATATACCATTCTAGTGCCTTGCAGTACGGGCAAGTATCTGAGAACTCCGTTCGGCGGTGAGTGTAAATTCGACAGCAAATCTTCGTTTCTCCGCCTTAATTCTCATTCCCTCAGCAAATAAGGTGACAATGTAGCTAATGTTGGTTGGAAAATTCTTAATCTAAAGATGAAGGAAGGCCCTACAACGTGCAATAATTCGAAGCCGAAATTCCGCAAAGCACATTACAAACCCAATGGTTCCGGCTCATCATCCATTATCCATGATCTCTCTGGGTAGTAAGCTTCTTATAGACTCTCTCTTCACCAAAACTTTCTCTCAAAAGAAGAGGAAACACCCCTTAGGTGCTTTGTCGCGGATATCTCCGTGTTGCTTCTGACCTCGAGAGCCAACTCTCATACTCCCAACTCCCTCCGCAAGAACAATTCAATCTTCAAAGCACAATTACAGCTACTGGAAATCGCATCCTCCACTTCCTTGCCTAAGCATCACGGCATTTTAGGTGGAGCTAGAAGGTAATATAGGTATAAAACATCTCTACGAAGTGACTCGTGGAAATCCCTAGAGACGCAAAAAACGCGGAATTGATGACATTGCTTGGTGCTTCGCGCATGCGTTGATATCACCTCCCCAGAGATAATTGTCATTTCTATATTCAGTAAGATACACATACCGGGATCAGGACAAACATGAAACCTCCTCTGCAATAAGACAATCGGGGAGATAGATTCGACAACAACTCCTAAAATCGACAGTAAAACAAAGCAACACTTCCCAAATCACAACAAACTCTCATGCATCATCCACACAACATTCAAGGAACTAAGAGCCCCTTTTTACTCGTCGCCAGGGCCATAGCCATCGACGTCGCTATTGAGATGCCAGAGGAATCGGCTTTCTTTGGGGCTTTTCTCATATTGCCAAGTGGAGTTAACTAGAATCCTAAGTCTTTTTATCTCTCAAAAGGAGGGACTGGATCGAGGGGGTAGGGAGGGTGGGATGTGTAATTACCGATGTAATTACTGTTACGAGGAAGAGAGGTGGGAAGAAATAACTTATCCTTCCGTCCTCACATCATTGCGTAAGTACGAAAGGGGAAAAGAAGGGGATTCCATTATCGAGAGAGAACCCAAATAATATGAGGAGAAACGATAAAACTATCACTTCCATATAATTCAATCCCAATCCCGCAATGACTTGAATCCCAAAACAAACTATTCTCATAACCTATAGTAGAACTAAAACTAAAACTAAGACTTTCGACCAACCTTTCCCACTAGGGAGACACAAGGATGGTATAAGGGTAGATAGATCCATCTTATCATACTTTAGAAAAACCGAGCAAAAAGTAGGAAAAGCCCGTGGATGAGTCGCGATAAAACGACCCCAACGAGAGGACATTACCTGATCCTCACAAGCTCCCTCCTCTCTCAACATGTAATCACAAAACACCTCCAACACACCCTCAAAACCTCCCAAAAAATTAGAAAATTAAAAGCAGAGTAGTATATCATTCGATTCGATTCCATTATATCAACTATCATCATCAATCATCTCTCCCCCCCCCCCCCCCCCCTCCCTCTCTCTCTCTAATCCATGTAAATTCTATTTCCCTCCCCAAGAATCCCTTAGAATCCCAAATTCATAAAATTAAAAAAAAAAAAGAGTCCAAGTCCCAAGATTCCCAACTCAAAGTCCCAATCCCAACAAAGCCATCGAAAATACAAATTATCATTCAATTCCATTCGTACCATCGTGCCCTCATGCTAATCAATTGTCATCGCTCATTCATTCGCTCATTCGCTCAATCCAAATGCCTCAATTGCATGCTCCCAAAAGAACAAAAAAAGAGAAAAAGAAAAAACACACACCAACAAACAAAGACAACCCAACCCCTCTCCGTGCAGTGCAGTGCAGTCATAACCTCATCTTCTCTCAATCTATTGGAACCCGTAATCATCCATCCACCCAAGTCAAGTAACCTCATCTCCAACGCCAAACGTCAAATATCAATTCATAGACGTGCTACTCGCCAACATATCCGCCCCACTGGATTTACTCCCACTAGCGTCCCCATCCGAATCACCATTCTTGCGTGCCCCGTGCCCCTGTGCGGTGAAGCTATCCCACCCCTGGACCCTCTTGATTAAATCGGGATCATTGTCATCCCCGATGAAGGTCCAGCTCTCCTCGGAATCCTCAAAGGTGTCATCGGAAACCTTGCCGTCGCGATTCTTAATCAGGGAGCGGGCGTACTCGAGGTCGCGGTAGATGGATTGGATGGCTGTGTGGACACCATCTTGCTAAAGGAGTTGTTAGTATGAGCGATCGTCCAGGTGAAGGTATGAGGAAAACTTACAGATCTGATGGCTTCACCAAGCACTCTAGCTTTGACAATCATCCTCTCACTGTTGGTTGCCTCCCAAAGAGCACGCGCGAAAACACTGACATTAATCTTCTTGATGGTGATTCCAACGCCCAAGTCTTCAACTCGGGTGCCGAAGAAGAATTGGTCTCCAAAGAAGGGTCTAATGATGGTGGGTAGTCCAGCTCGTAAACTTGCGCCCGTGGTTCCCGCACCACCATGATGGGCCGCGGCATCAATCTGTGGGAAGAGCCAATCGTGAGGAACTTTCTTCACAAGGTAGACCTCTGGTGGGAGCGGTATCTCGATTTCCGTCGCGGGCTTTTTCTCAAGTCGATCGGACCATCCCTTCGAGAGAATGCATCGCACATCAGCCTTTAGGACGGAGGCGACCACCGTTTCGGTAAGTGCTTTCGAGTCACTGACGACAATGGATCCAAAGCCAATATAAACAAGCTTCTTACCATCGTCGCGGGCTTTCTTGATGAAATCCGTGAGCTCCTTTTCTGGTTGGAAATCTTCTCCGCCTTCATCCAAAAACCAGTATCCAGTGACACGGATCCAATCACTATAATCAAGTGGCGGTATGACGACCGAGGGACTGAAGGCGTACAAGAAAGGAACCTTGTTAACCCCCATCCGTTCTAGGTTGGTCGACTGAAGCCCAAGCTCGCTCTTCCTCCATCGATTGACTTGTCCAGCAGTGGCTTTCCAAAACAGGGTATCAAACAAAACGTAACTGTACCAATTGTAGGCACCACCCAGTTTGTGTTCTGGGACCGCGAATGCATGTGGGTATGCCCGTGTTCTTGTCCATGGCATGGAGAAGGCTCTGTAGTAAGGTATCCCCAAGGCTTCCGCGATATGAATGCCACCCATTGCGCTCGGACTCTCGATCAACAAATCCGAGTCCTGGCAAGCCCTCCAGGAAGTCGACAGCAACTCATCGATCCAACCGCGAAACTTGGAGCTTGCTTCTCTCAAGAATGCGATTGTAAACATTCCGTTGTCAACACAGATTCGCATCAATTCGGCTGGATCACCTGCAACTGGTTCAAAATCGATACCATGCTCTAGAACCCAGTCTTTGAATTCGAGATGGGTCGCAATTTTTGGTCGATGGCCTTCCTTGATTAACCCTTTGCAAAGCGCAATATAGGGTTGCACATCGCCTCGCGATCCGATGGTCAGGCAGGTGATGCGTAGAGACTCGGTGGGCTTGAAATTTAGGATGGAAGCGCGCGGATCATCAAAAAATATTGGTGGCGCTTCGCTACTAGCTACCTCTGCAGACTTTGGTAGGCTTATGTCGTGATCCGTCTGCAGTTGTTGTCGTGCTTGCTGGAGTGCTTTATGTTCTGCACTTGCGATATCGGCACTTTCTTTTTCTTCCGTGGCCAAGAGTCCAGATTCCTGAAGATACTTCATCGTGCCGATATTTTGCAGTAATGTGACGGCACAGTCATCTCGGAGATCGGATTTGTTGAATTCAAAAAAGAGTTCTTCATGGCCCTTGATAACAACAACCAGACCCGAATAACCAAACCGAGAACCCTTTTCCTTCACCGCATTCTCGATGTCCTTGAGGGGGAGGACCAACTTGGTACGAGTGCCGGGCAAAAGACTGCGAAAGCAGAATGATCGATCACTGATATAAATCTTCCCATATAACGGGAGTACCCGCTGCAAGAAACCAAAGTATGCGGCTTGAAGTATTTCGGAATCAGGCAGCCCAAAGTGATCTCTGAATCGATCGTTGGAGATGGCAGCTTCCTCTTCGTCGACAGTTCCATATGCATCGTCGTCGGGAGCCAAGCCCTGCGGTTCATCGTAGTGCTTTTTTCCACCTTTCCACATCCCAGAGACTTTCTCAACGTATCCCATCGATTCGGTTGCTAACAATGTGCTCATCCGTTTCGAGTGTTTGTTCAAATAACCAGCAAAGCCTGCTGCACGTTGTAGTGGGTAGGCACTTGCTTTGACGATTGTTTGTAGTGATGGTCCTGAAGCGCTGTTCTCAGGTTGACCAGCAGACGATCCGGTTAAAGAGCCCGCAGTAGCTGCGCGTCGCGGAGAGGGTCTGTTATTCGAGGTGTTGCGGGTCGGTGATTGTGATGAGGAAGTTTCGTCGTGGTCTCGTTGGCGTGAAGCAGATGATGATCTTTGAATAGTCGGGGACAAAAAGACGTCGCTGCCTCTTAAAATCTGGCTGGCAGAAGCCTGCGTCTCATCGCTTGTTGAATGCAAAGCGCCCGATGAACCAGGGTCCTCAAGTGAATGGACAAATGAATCAGAGGAACCCTGTTTCTCCGATGCTCGTCGCTCGCCAAGGCGATGTCGACTAAGACTTCTTCGGCTGGTGCTCATGCTTCGTCTTGCTCCATCCATCGGTATTCTGTTCAAATCCACACTTCGACGACCAAGCTTTGAGAGGTCCATACTTCGTCGGAACATATCAGAGCTTGCTCGGCTAGCATCCATACTGGCTCGAGGACTTTGGGCAGTGCGTAATGGTGATAGGGTCGCACGCACACTGTCTGGTAGCATGGGGGGGTTACCGGTAGTTTGGATTGGTGATAGAGCCACTGATCTTCTTTTCTGTGGTGGGTGTGGAGAGACCCGCCTGGAAGTGCTAGCTCTGGAGCTTGGCTTGTCGTCGACTGGTGGTATCAGAAGGTCTTCAGGTATTTTTTGAGCCGTCGTGTCTTCAACCAGAATTCTCAATACGTTCAGGGCTTCTTTGCCAAAACTAAAAAACGAGAAAAAGTACTGCAAAAATGTTAGGACTAAAAACTCGATAGACTTTGCTCCGTCCACTCACCTCATCCATCGCGTATGTATCCTCACTATCGATGACTTTGATTTTACAAGTATCTGCAAAATCAACAATTTGGCTGTCCTCGATATCGATGATATTGGCAATCGGTAACGAAATTTTGACGCTATCCCCATCATTATGTGTTCGGAAAATTATCTTCTGTAAAGATTTGACCCATTCTTTTGCGCTTGGGATACTGTCGGCTTTAAAATTATAGGTTCGCTGATGGGTCACGACCGTGAAATGGGTCGCATCTCTCCCAGAAGATTTCTCCACTACACTCGCGGAAATTCCATAACGTAAATCAATATGCCCCGCAGGAAAGTATAGATCCGAAGGGTCTGAGAAATATGACAAGACATCGCCCTTGAGTCGAAACCAGTATCTGTTGTATTTCGGGTTGCGTTTCCCGGACTTTGAAAGATATCCAGATTTGACCACTTCATTCTATAATTTGTTAGCGGGGTTTTCTAGATTTGTCCTGCGATGTCTTACCGATTTCTTTGGTAGGTAGGCATAAAAACAAATATGTTTGGAGGTTATATACATATATCCTTGTAGCAACACACTCTTTAGAAGCCAACAAGGATATTCTTCTCGTGTCAGCATTTCTCTAAGCATTCGGTAATTCAACATACCTTCAATCACATCTTCCGGTCTATCAAAATCGAAAATCTCCATCAGCCTCCGCGCAAGAGCACTGGAGTTTTTCCCTCCGGCCTCTTCCTCTGCTATACTGTCTGACCGGGGCAAGTCGGAACTTGGTCTTAAGGATAACTCTGCCTTTGCCTCCAGCATACGGCTCATTACCGGAGCATCTCGAGAGGCAGTTCGAGAGAGTTGGATCGCGGGAGGTATTGGTTCGGACGGAGATTCTGGGACGGGAGAGCCGGGGCTCGAGGCTCTCGGTGAGGTTTTAGAGGACTTCGACTTTGATCTCGTTCCCAGTCGCGGTAGAGACCGTAGCAGCCTGTTTTCTGAGAATTTCCGGCGGTGCTTGTCAGGTTTATCCTGTTTTTCTGGCTCCGCCGGTGCCTTCTCCTGCCTCCTCGTCTTGTTCACTTGTAATCGGGAGCTCTGGGCGGAGGACTCTTCGTCTTCGTCGTCGCTGGATTGCGGATCGAAGCGGGAATTGAAATCAACCTGCGAACCAGCGGCAGCAATCATGCCAAATACCGACTGGTTCATAAATGCATTTCCTCCCGCGGCCGGCGTGGTAAAGTCCATGTCGGCATCATCGCCATCTTTGAAGCGGTCGGGTATCTCCATGGTGACTTGGTGCCCTTCCTTTCTTCTCTTGGTCAACTTGCGGGTGACCTTCTTCTTGACATCTTCACTGGGAGGCATGGTGAGACGTGGTTGTTCTGACGCAGAACACGTCGATTTGGTGCTTCGGTGAGGTTTAGTCCTGTCGGATCCGTCGCCGTTGTCTTTTTTGCGCGGCCTTTCGTGCCCTTGGGGTTCTTATCGAATCGATAAGAGGAATTTGGGAGGTACGAGAAGCAAACGACGCTGAGGTGATTATCACATGCGCCGTCTGAGGGCTTTTTGTACTTGCGGAGATGGGAAGAATTGGAAGAGACGGGAGATTCGGATCAGGGCGGATACATGATGTTGCACCTGAGGGTTGGGTGAATGACTGTTGAACCTCTTAATGGGTGAGGTGATGAGGGTTGGCGGAGCTTGACTTTAGGACTTTAGGTGACTCCCGGTCTACCGCAGTACGGAAACTTGTAGGGTAGGGGTAGTTGAGATGAGGTCAAGCACCTGCAGCAGCTCCGTCTGGCGCGATCCGCGGAGAGCCAAGGCTGACTTTCAGTAGCTCACCGTCAGCCTAATATTGCTTACGATAATCTGCTATGTTACCTAAATACTGCCTAGTTTTGTTAAAGTATCATATCTATGTATTTACCTAGGTAGCTATTTAGATATTGCTCACTATCAGTCACATTTCTCTCTCTATTATGGCTCTATATTAAAGGAAAGTAGCGGGGAGAGCTTGAGGTTAGCAGCCGGTGGGGAAGTGGACCCGGGTTTCCAGGTGAAGGCTACCAGAGTTGCCGCTCTCGAATAAATGCTTAGGCGACCCCAGTTCAATTTTCAGCCTCTTCTCTATCTTTCATTCTCTTCTCTATATATGTATTTTGTACATGTTTTTGCTTATTCTTCTATCTGTTTGTTTGCTTTACTTTTCGCCTTCTGAATACACATGATCAGGTTATGATGTCATTTCTGGAGAGAAACAAATTCCAAGACATTTTCTATTTCGGTCATGGGTACAAGTACTTGGGAGACAAAGAGTTTGTCGGAAAAGATCCTCAAGTTCGAGGCTGTAGGGTATTTTATCAATATGAAGTTGCTTGTGTTATACAATTTCAGAGAATCCAAGTAGTATCCCATTCATTTGTGATTGTTTCTGATTGAAGCTATATCCCAGTCAGTTATCCAATGTTCAACTCTCAGAGATTCAGCCTATCGTTGGAATTTCACTTCAGTATGAGAGTTTCCTGGTTTCAATATTGGTAAAGCATATTTTTCATCTAGTAAATGAGGGAAACCATGTAAGAGCACGACAAAGGTCGAAAACAATACTATGTCTAAAGCTAGTTACATCGCTGGCTCTTTCTAAAGAAAAAACCTTAAAACTAGGATTCACGATAGTCAACTTAAGTTGGGATACTCGCCTAGTAAGCCCTCAAGTAAGCTAGTGAGTAAGCCAGCAAGTAAACCAGTAAGTAAGCTAGTAAGTAAGCTAGCAAGTAAGCCACCGGGTAAGCTGGTCAGTTGGGATCGAAAATATCGTGGTGAGAGGTAGAAGGAAAGTTGTAATGTGCTAGTAAGTGACGGACAAGCTAGCTAGTAGGTAAACTCACAAGTAACAGATTAGCTACTAAAAGCTTCGGGGACTGAATACAAATTAAGCGAAGAAGGTAATGGTTAACAGATACCAATAGCTTTATATTTTTAAAAGTGATAATTACTTCGAAGGCCAGATATTGAAATGTATCATAACATACCTACCAAGGTGATAAGCAAGCGAGAGAAGAAACGATCTTGGCTATAAAAGTCAACGATATTACATCAAGAGCTTTATGCAGCCTAAATACAGTAGAGCTCCCCAATCATAAGCTCCATGCGATCCATCAAGGTTGTAAACAATCTACAAGTCCATCGCCGAAAAAAGAGCTTTCAATAGATAGGGACTAACAAAATAATGAACTTGTTGCTGCTGGGTACATTCAGTAGGTAAGATGCCTCTTGAGGGGGACCTGGAAGCTGGTCGAAAACGTTGACTGCATTCCGACGAGTCATTGGCTGACTGAATGCAGGTATGGTGTGTGGCTGAAGTAGATGAGGCTGGGGAAGTGACAACGTGAGGTGGGGTGGAGTGATGGGGGGTTGGTAAGGCGGCTTTGGATCTTGGGGTTTCCCTGTGTATTGAATGCGATTGAGATGGTGAATCGGTATTTTATCACAGGTATTTATTTTGCTGGAGCTTTAGGTGTTCAACTTGAATTGAATGGTATTGTATTGTGTATTGAAACTTATTGTACAGAAGGGCTTCCTTTGTTGATTGTTGTACCTACTTTCGCCTCGATAGTTAATAAAGTACCGCAAACAATCACATTATTACAGACTCGCTCTCTAGAACGCACATTATTCTAGCTAGATGATGTGAGGGGAGGGGTGAGTGAAGCAAAGCCACCTAGTGAGATTGACTACCTACAAGAAGAGGTGACAGTCTCCTATTGTTCTAAGAAAACTTGAAGTAAACTAATACTACTTTAAAATGACAGTTTACTTTTCAAGATGAACCGCGATCAGTTGTGAGTGCCGCTTTGTTCACCCTGCACGGACCCACTTTCGAGGGCACATCCCTGCAAACCCATCTGCCAACCATACTTAAAGGTTCTCGGTCGCTCCTTCCCAGAACCTTTCCCCGTCACCTCGAATCACGTGCTTCTACTTGGAACACTTTAAAGTCGACAATTGATACCTAGCCAGCATTACTCTATTGGGAAATCTTCACCAGCAAATCGCACCAAAGAAATTCTTTCCCCTTCGACCTCCCACAAAACTCTCTACACGCACGCAGACACGCATTCGACAAGTCGCTGATTCGCATTCATTGCGCGCGCAAACAAAAAAGGTGAATACAAGACTGGGCGGCGCAAGGCGCGAGATAGCTACCTAGTTGGAGAGGCAAGGCGCAAGGCACTTCTGATGCACCGGTTCTACAACGCTGCACCCCACGCGACATCTATGCGAGCCTCCAAAAAGCTCAAGTTGACATCGTAGGTCCTCCCGCAGCTTGTAAAGACCGTATTGTGTAGTTTGGAAGCTAGGACTAGCTCTGCCCGCTCTGCTTCAGGAAACCCCTTGGTGGGTCTAGTCTGGTCATAGGTAGACGCCAATTCTGTCGCGCTTTCTCTACCTGCACAAGACTAGAACTAGAACTAGAACTAGACGCGCCTTTCCCCTTCCGCGATCCCGTTGAACCATTCAAGCTTCCCTCAAACAACATCAACTAACCAAGTGTCCTGCCAGATTTCCTACCCCCAAAACCGCATGATCACAATAGCGCGCGATCCCGAAGGAGGCTATTCAACATGGGAAAGCTACTGGATTTGGGCAACCATCTGCGGTACCCCATTACGGTTAGCAAGTTATTGAAAGTGCCCGGCGACTCGGTCAAGAAGGAGGAGACGATTCTACAATACAAGTTCACCACCATCAGAGAGGTGGGCGATCCCTTTGGCGAACAATGGAAGGAGGAGCAAACAAGTTTCGCGGACTGGGATAGTCCTTCAGATGGAACCATGCGCAAGTGGAAGATAAAGGAGGGCGATGTCATCGACAGAAATATGCAGTTCGCCGAAATCGAGGAGGATTGCCCCCATTCCGTCCAGTTCCAGGGCCTATGTGGCATGTGCGGAAAGGACATGACCGAAATGTCCTGGGCCAGCGCCAAAAACGATACCGATCGAGCGAAAATCAACATGATTCACGATCAAACCGCCCTCAAAGTCAGCCAAGACGAAGCTTCCAAGGCCGAGGAGGAACTACAACGGCGTTTGCTGAAGAACCGCAAACTTTCCTTGGTGGTGGACTTGGATCAAACTATTATACACGCCTGCATCGAACCTACAATTGGAGAATGGCAAGCCGACAAGAATGCTGGCAATTATGAAGTCCTCCAACAGGTCAAATCATTCCAATTGAATGATGATGGCCCTCGGGGTGTTGCTTCAGGATGCAATTATTATATCAAAATGCGCCCTGGACTGAAGGAGTTCTTGGACAAGGTGGCGGATCTGTATGAGCTACATGTCTACACCATGGGCACTCGAGCATACGCTCTGAATATTGCCAAGATTGTCGACCCAGACAAGAGATTATTTGGTGACAGAATCATCAGTCGAGATGAAAACGGAAATATGACAGCCAAGAGTCTTGCCAGATTGTTTCCTGTAGATACGAAAATGGTTGTCATTATCGATGATCGAGCAGATGTTTGGCCCAAGAATCGCCTCAATCTCATCAAAGTCCACCCATACGACTTTTTTGTCGGAATTGGAGACATCAACTCGACATATTTGCCAAAACGAGAAGAACTTCCTAAAGATATTGAAATACCCAAAAAGAAGCCGTCAAAATCCGAGGAATCGCCTGCCACAGAGACCGCTACTCCAGAGGAAAGCACAGATACTTCAGACGCAACCAAACCAGCTGCAGCCAAATTAGAGGACTCTGCCCCTGCACCCGTTGAAGGTGCAAAAGTCAGCGCATTGGAAGAATTGGTACGAATGGGTGGTGGAGACGATCAAGCTTTGCGACTAGAACAAGCTGCTGAGCAAGAGAAGTTTTTGGAAAAGCAAATCAAGGATCGGCCGCTGTTGCACATGCAAGAGCAACTCGACAAGGAAGAAGAAGCAGAGGAAGAGGAAGAGGCCAAAGAAGAATTAAAAAATGGCGACTCTGCCACCGAACACCCCCACCACAAACACAATCTATTAAAAGACGACGATGTCGAGCTGATGTATTTGGAAAAGCATCTTTCACAAGTCCACAAGGCTTTCTACGAAGAATACGACAGTGCCCTGGTAGCTGCGCAGGGTGGACGAATCGCACAATTAAAGCCCGGTCACAGCAAAAAAGTGCCAATCAAGGAAAAGGCAGGTGATCTGAGAATCGTTCCAGATGTTGCAGATGTAATGCCACGAATCAAGTTTGTACTCCAATTCGATTCCAAATAACACCTACTAACTATAACAGATCTAAAACCCTTGAAGGCTGTGTGATAGTAATGTCGGGACTAGTGCCATTGGGTGTTGATCTTATGAGGTATAATCTACGCAATCTTCTAAAACTCCTTCATATAAATCCCAGTTCCGTCAATTGAAGTGTCGATTCGTATGGTATGGCGCTCACATTTATCTTTTTAGATCCGAAATCGCCTTGCAAGCAATTAGTTTTGGAGCGACTATACATACCAAGTAAGTATCCGGATTCCCACTTTCAGAAACCGACGCAATACTAATAATATCAGGGTTTCCAGAAAGGTTACTCATTTAGTTGCTTCAACGAACCGAACCAGAACGACTAAAGTCAAGCAAGCTGCAAGACACGAAAAGATCAAGATCGTCAGTCAACAGTGGCTCTTGAACTCTATGAGCAAATGGCAGAAAGAGGACGAGGGACCATATCTCGTGCACGTCTCGGAATCAGACCGTAAGCGAGCAGCGGGTGAGGCAGGATCCAGTCCACCTTCGGACATTAATGAATCCGATATCGATACCTCTGACGACGAAAGCGCAAGCAGCGGTACCGAAGAAGCAGACGGTATCCCCGGCAGCCAAGAAACTCTAGAACTCGACCTCGAAGGTGTCGGTCCGTCGGATAACTACGACGAAGGCCAGTCGCCCGTTGACAAAATCGGCGATTTCGACTGGGACACCGCTGATTTGGAACTCGCTCAGTTTATGGATGAATCTGATTCCGAAGCTGGGAGCGATACGGCGAGCGAGAGTAGTTCCTCGAGTCGAAAGAGCGACCGTACGCCGCGGAGTGGGGAGAAGCGGAAGTATGGGGAGCGAGAGGACGGGGAGAGTGATGCGGATAGTGATGTGGAGAGCACGTTGCTTAAGAAACAGAGGGTGGCAGGGAAGCGGAGTACGGGATTGAAGACTGTCACACCGAATAGTGAGGCGAGTCTCCCGACACCCGGACCGACGAATGACGGGGAGGGTGGGGAGGACGAGGATGTGGATGTGGATGATGAGGATTTTGATGATCTTGAAAGGGAGCTGAGGGAGGAATTGGAGAGCGCTGATGCTGGTTGATTTGGCTGCTTCTCTCATGCCGTGCCCTTTCTTTTTCCAGCTCGCTCGATGCGGGATGGGATGGCATTCAGCATTCTTAAGGCTTAGTTCCTGAGACTCTGGAGATGGGCTATTTTTGTCACACCCTACTCTTCCTTACATCGACAGCTTTTTTTTATCCATATTTAGACAGACATACCGAAGCCTATGGATGTAATTTTTATGGATTTAGGGAGGGGGCAGATGGGGCAGCTAGCTAGATATCTTCCGGGGATGGATATCTCTCTTCTTCTTCTTCTCTTGTATTCAACTTCTTTTTTTCTTCTCTCCCGCTTTACCTTTCTTCTTCTACCTTTCTTTTTCTAGCGGGTGAGTGGAGTTTGTTGGTTGGCTGTGGGCTTTGGGCTGTGGAGTTTGCGCGTGGACTGTGTGTGGGTAGGCATCTACTGTGGGCGGGTTGCTGAGGGGTTGTCGAGGGGTTGTCGAGGGGTTCGTTGTCATGGTGTAGGATCTAGGAATTGTCTGCCTGCTTCTCGTTTTCTTCTCGTATTTTTCTTCTTTTCTTCCTTTTTTCTTGATGATCTTTTTTGAGGGTTGCATAGCATGGCGTAGGGGGGGTATTGCTTTGTTTGTTTTTAGGGGTTTGGGGGGTTTTAGCGAGCGGCGGGTCTGGGTTTGTGGGGTGAGGTTTGTGTGGGAGGGGATGGGATGTATGGGGAAGGAAAGGGGGATTGGGGAGGGACTGGGGAGGAAAATGAAAGGGGAGAGAGGTGGGAGAGTGTGTATAGAGAAATTGAAATTTGAATCTGAGATTCGGGTGATTTGAGAGTTGTGCTTTTCTTTCTTTTTGAGGTTTTATGATGTGATTTGACATGAATCAGGATAGGGCAGGGAAGGGCGTGAAGAGGCTACATACAGGTTGGGAGCTTTCTTGCATCTAGTCTTATAACATTTAGAAAGTAGACGTGCGAGTTGGGGGGGGAGATAGAAACAGAGGTTTAGGTGTGAGAGTATTGTGAGTTTAGTCGGTGTAGACTGTATCAAGGTCGAATGCTTTAGTGGAACGGAAGAGAAAGTTGGTAGGTCGTGGCTTGCTTGAGTACGAGGAAAGAAAGAAGTCTAGCCGATGGAATGGTGAGAGGGCGCTCGCTTTTGGGGATATAATAAACGAACTATTTAAAAGGTGCTAGAGCGAAAGAGAGTATAAGTTATTTATCCTGTTAAGAGATTTAAGACGTAGGATTTTTAGAAGTACTATATCTTATTATTATAACAGTAATTAATAGTTATACTCACTTATTAATTATATCTCTCTCTATCTATATCTAATACTACTACTACTACTACTACTACTACTAGTAGTAGTAGTAGTAGTAGTAGTAGTAGTAGTAGTAGTAGTAGTAGTATACTATATAGAAAGTATAAGAAGAAGATTAAGTAAAAAGATTATAAGTAGTATTAAAAGCCTTATTATATAACGTGGTTTATTAGAACCCTATATATATTAGGACCCTATATACTCTAAAACCTATATAAAAAGCTACTTAGTAAGTAACTCTAACTTTTTAGTTTATATATAAAAAAAGCTAAAATTGAAATTTTAGTTTTATTACTATATAAATAAGTAAAAGATAAAATTTTAGACGTTTACTAATTATAGTTAACGATTCGCTTAAAATTACCTCTATATTTATAATTTATTTTTCATTTCTTTAATAACTAAGTGATTATAATTAGTACGTATCTAAAACTCTATATTGTATTTCTTTATATACTACTAAAACTAGCTTTTCAATTTTAGCTTTTTTTATTAATAGAATAAAAAGTTAGAGCTGCTTACTAAGTAGCTTTTTATATAGGTTTTAGAGTACGTAGAGTTCTAATATACGTAGGGTTCTAATAAACTACGTTACTATTAAAAGATCTTATAAAAGAAGTATAAGAAGATAAAGCTATTACTAGAATTATAGTAGAGAAAGTAGTTAATCTAGTAGATTTATATATTAGTATAAAGAAGAGTACTATAAAGAAATTAAAAGATACTATAATAGTATATCTTCTTAATTAAGATAAATTCTATAAAACTATTAAGTTAGAGTCTAAATAATTTATACTTAGTTATAAGATAGAGAGATATAACTTCTATCTATAGAATATTATCTCTAAAGGCTATAACTATATAACTCTTTAAGTCTATATCTTTTATTTATATCTACTAAATATCTATACTAACTACTTTAGTAAAAATACTACTTAATATATTCTTAAAAGCTATACTAATTCTATTAATTAAGATTACTACTTTAGATAAAAAACTTAGTAAATAATAAGAAGATAATTAGCTAAGACTATAATATACTAAATTAATAAGTATATTATATAATTAAGACCTAGTATTAATAGAGTCTTAAGAATAAAAAGAAGTCTTTTATACTCTTACTAGAATATATAAGTAGACTCTAAGATTTAGATTTAGAGTACTATATATATCTCTAGATTAATAATAAAATATATAAATTTAAAGATATATTTATTACTCTTATACTATT